>LZPO01108156.1:7772-42182 GCA_001675575.1 Neotoma lepida | reverse complement strand
AAACTTCCTCAGGAGATCTAGCTACCAGGAACCCTTAGAAGCTTCCACCAGGAGTATGTCCCCTCCAGAGAAGGAGCATGTACTGCTCTTCCAGAAGACCTAAGTTCTGTTGCCAGCACCACATATGGCAGCTCATGACAGCCTGTAACTCCAGCTCCAGAGTATCCTTCTGGCCTCTACAGGCACCAGCAGCAACATATATATAATCACATATGGANATACATTCATATATGTTGTTTTAAATGAAAATAAAAACATAGTGACGAGTATTATGATAATTTAACAGTTCAGAGGACAATAAAAAATTCCTTGGAAATGAAGCTGTTAAACTTAGCACAGTAAGAAAATTTTTAATCTGCATTACNTTTTTCAATTGTATAAAGGGATTAGATCCAACATAAAAAAAAAATCTTGTTCTGGTTGCTGGTGGTGCATGCCTTTACTCCCAGCACCTGGGAGACAGAGATAGGTAGATCTCTGAGTTAGAGGCCAACCTGGTCTACAGAGCGAATTCCAGGACAGCCAGGGCTATACAGAGAAACCTTGTCATGAAAAAAAAATAAAGGAAAAGAAAAAAAATCTTACAAAAAGAAACAGGATTCACTCTTAAAATGTGCCAAAAATACAGAAGAAGTCATGTGATCCTCACATGTAGGTTTTTTAGAGATCAGAAGTCCTCTGTCTTCCTTGTGAGGCCAGCAGAATTGAGACACATACCCTCTTACCAGTCATGTGACCCAACTTGTGTTCATCACATCTCTCAAATCAAACCAAAANACAAAACCATGAAACTACTAGAAGAAAACCATGGGAGAAAAATCTTTGTATCTTGCTTTGTATCTTGTGATGAATATTAAGTCAAGTGACACTGGTGCAGTTCATGAAAGAAAGAAGGGTCAGACTACACTCATGAAAACATCTGTAAGAACACTGTCGAGACACAAAAGGATGAACCTCACTCCAGGAGAACTGTGTGCAGAACGCCTACCTGAGAAAGAATTTGCACCCAAAATACAGAAAAAGCCATTGAACTTCAACAAGAGAGTAACCCAGTTAAAATACGAGTTAGAGAATAGAAGAGGGCCTGTGCCTGAAAGACACATGGGTGGCCCGTGAGCCTGTCTCTTATACACATCTAGATGTGTATAAGAGACCTGTGATGAGGTGCATCATACTGGGTTTTCAGTAAATTACATATAACTCTACAGTACAAAAATCAAAGGTTAATACAGATGTTCATCTATGTTTTGACTATGACAAGTTATAGTAGATATATTGATGCGGTATAACACACACAGTGGAAGACCTGTCTCTTATACACATCTAGATGTGTATAAGAGACAGCAGTTAATCCTTTCTGGAAACCTTCCCACAGACAGGCCCATGGGTGTAATTCCCAACTGAGTCAAGTTTTGGTCAAGTATAGTCACCAGGGACTTGATGGGAAGGGAGGAGGGTTGAATGGCTAAAACAGGATTTCATAGCTGCTCTGTGAGCTCCTGTGATGAGGTGCATCATACTGGGTTTTCAGTAAATTACATATAACTCTACAGTACAAAAATCAAAGGTTAATACAGATGTTCATCTATGTTTTGACTATGACAAGTTATAGTAGATATATTGATGCGGTATAACACACACAGTGGAAGACTGAGACAATTGAGTTAACTCTTCTGCCATCTCAAATATGGTTACTCCTCCTGTTGGAAGCAACAGACCCTCTGACCATTATCTCCCCTTCCTGAGCCTAACCTCCATAACCTCACCCCACTGTCACCTCTGTGAGCTTGATTGCCTTGGCTCCCATAGCTCAGTGAGAATATGGCAGTGCTTGTCTTTCTTGGCATGCTTTACTTCACTTAGCACAAGTTCCTCCAGATTCAAGTGGCACTTTCCTCCTGTTAAAGGAACACATCTGCACACTTTTACAGTGTGCACACACACATGCACATATGCACACCTGTACACATGCATGACAACACACAGACACATGCACACACATACACACATGCACACACATAATAAGGAGGGTGTGTGAAAGGGGACGCAACTAAGAGAGATCCTAATACCAGAGCTAGAATTATTTGAATTGTGGAGTAAAGTTCNTGTAGAACTAGTCAAAAGCATAAAATGAATATCCATGAGTCTGTGCTGGTGTGAATAAATACTAAATAAAAAATGCATCGAGGAGAGTAGACAGATCTGTGCAGAGCAATTACCAGGTGATTTCTGTAGCTCTCACATTCACCGCAGGTNAAGTGAAGTGCTGTCTCAGCCTTAAAGCATGTGCCACACACTGCCACTTCATTACANAGACTATGGAGAAGGGAGGCCGAGTGACCCCACTCCCAAGAGGTGAGCAGGGTCCACATTCCTGCATTGACTCATCCAGCCCTGCCACAGGGTACCACCTTGTACTGCCAGACCCATCTCAGGTCTCCAGATCCTTATCCTGTGAGTTCAGCTCTGCCTTGTGGAGATGGAGTCTGACTCCACTTCTCGCTTGGCTGGACCTTCGGGGTCGGGCTACTGCTTCCAGACTTANTGGTACCCACCCCATCCCCACAACTTCCTGTTGCCTGCTTCAATGTGCTAATTGGCCCTCCTATCAGGCTTGTGAAGTTATTAAGAACAGCTAGTTTGCCGGGCGGTGGTGGCGCACGCCTTTAATCCCAGCACTTGGGAGGCAGAGGCAGGCGGAGCTCTGTGAGTTCGAGACCAACCTGGGCTACTGAGTGAGTTCCAGGAAAGGCGCAAAGCTACACAGAGAAACCCTGTCTCGAAAAAGCAAAAAAAAAAAAGAACAGCTAGTTTACATTATCTGTTAAGTGAACCACAGAGGTGGATGGCAGAAGACAAATTCTCCCTGGGAGCAATACTCTGGGGCTAAGACCCCATGCTCTCCTGGCTGCCAGGCCAGTCTGCTATAAATGGCTCACCTTCAGCTGCACATAGGGCACAAGGCCTGCCAACTTACAATTATGGGAGATCCGTATCTAGCACTTCTGTTCTCAAAGACAGTTTCTCCTATGCTTGTAAGCAATTAGCTAGAGCAGCTCCCACCATGATTGACTAAACAATGCCCAGGCTGTGCTTGTCAGTCCNTGGCTCCAAATCTCCACCTTCTCCTCCTGGGCAGAACTTAAGGGCTGTCTCCTGCTCCAGAGAGCAGAGACCCAGACACCGAGAAGCCTTCTGGCCTGGCTGGAGTCCAGCCTTGCCCTGACCTTGGTCCTGAAGGAGGAGCTGCGTGCATCAGAAAGAACCTGGCCTTTCCCATGCCCTTGCCCATAGCCCCACAAATCTCCAACCTTAGGAGAGAATAGAGAGTTGCCCTGCTGTCTTCTGCCTCAGTTTTTGCTCCAGAACCAAGAAAACCAAATTAGTGGACCAGAACCCACGTCCAGGGAAGCCATTCTTGCCTTGCATCACCAGAACAGCAGGGAAGATGAGCCCTGGACCAGACTGAAGACTCAAGTACATAAGTTGAGAGAAGTGTCCAACTGTCCTGGAGTTGCTAGTCTCATAATTACAAGAAATGCACAGAGGACCTGAGTTCATTCCACCTGTGTGTCTCTCCCTGTACCCCAATATGTATATGAGGTTCTGGAATGGGAGGCAAAGGGGCTTATCTCTTGACACAGACCATGCTCAGCATTCAATTTGATTTCTACTATTCACTGCTTTGACTAGGTGTCAAAATCCTCACTTCCCAGGAAGTGATATGTTCAAGGTGTCACAAGGCACAGGAGCTGCCTGACCATGGGATTGCATGTTCTAGCCCTAGCAGCTCCTAGCAGCTTAGGCTTTTGAGGAAGCCATGCTTTTTGAGGAAGCTGAAGTACCCTAGGGTACCTTGCNCAGGCTCCACCCAGAGTCTACACACTTGATCCACCACATGGACAAAAAGGAGTGGGACAACCTCAGGGTACTCTCCAAAGTGGAGCAGACACAGCAAGCTTTCCAAGCACCAAGACTTGCAGAGAATGATGCAGGACAGAGGGGAGGCCACTACTTTGATACAGAGGAGATGGGCACCTCCATAGGAAAGACCATCCCAGAGGAGACCCTGAATGAACCCTGCTGTCTGTCTGATAGCAGTCTCTGATTTGGTGGCTTCCCAGAACAGCCTCTCTGTGTCAGGCACATGGCTTACCTCATGTGAGTACTCGGTGACTGGTGTCCTCCTGCTCTGAGGTAGCTGAGGGATCAACAGACAGCTGGGCATTTTCTGGGCTCCTCTGCTAGGTCATAAACTCTGTCCTCAGACACTTGATAAGTTTTATGATCAGATACTTTCTTCACCAAGATGATTCTTTTTTTTTAATTTTGAAATTAATAATCCAAGATCCTGCTACATATTTTATGAAAAATTCTATCTTCCATTTAATGAACTCTATGCAACTAATCAGAAAATAAAATACATAAAGTGGGAAGCTGGCCTGTAGAGTGGGGAGAGGAGGAGAGGGGCTGCATTTGGCTGGAGTTGGCCTTGGAGATGGCTGAAGATGGGGTGAGTGGAAGCCAAGCTTTAAAGATGATGTGAAGGGAGACTGTGGCAGACCAGCTGTGGTCAGAGGTAGATGCCTAGACAGGGTGGTCCTGCAGGCCCTGCCCCCCAACCCACACACCTCCATGGAGTGATATAGCTAAGACCTGTTGGNAGAGCACTCCAGAGTCATTTCCTTGCTAGTAGCACTTCCAAATATCCATAGCTTCGTGGACTCAGCACTCAGTACCGAGATGGGCAAGGAGCCTCATCTACTTCCCCAACCCACACTTCAGTGAAGTTGCCGCTAGGGAGCGCAGTTGAACAGACCAGCTAAGCTGTTTCCACCATGGCTGTCCGTTATTGATTTAGCATTAAAGTTCAAAAGCTTCAGAGATAAACTCTCACTTCCTTTGTGCAGTCTCTCTTGGGCTTGAAGTAGAGTTCCCTGTTGAAATGCAAATTTCCTGAAGTGAAGCCTTGCCAGGCCACCCTGCTGTGTCTTGAGGCCTGTGTCCCTGAGAGGGAGAGGTTGGCCTTGCAACACAAAGGAAGAGGGCCTAGTAACTAGGGGCATTGTGGTAAGTGGGCTACAGAGCAGTCAGTGGCCTGAACCCTCTCTCTAAGCTGGCCCTGACCCTTGGACTGGATACCTCTGACTACAGCAAATCACTTGGCATTTAAAATGGCATTGTAAATGTTCAAATGTACTTGCCTAAGTTGCCAACAGATGTATGCATGAAAAGGTGTTCGAACTCAATAGTGATCAAAGACATGCAAATTAGAGCCACGGAGAGATGGATATCTTTCCTGGTTTATAAACTGGCAAAGATTAAGAAGAACTATAATCCCNACTTTGGCACCAGTTGAAGAGTGGGTGCCCTCCTGCCCACTGTATGGCTGACTGGTGGGTGGGTCAGAGTGCCTCTTCTTGGAGGGTGATTTGGCAGCATCCTGCTGGTTTTAGAACACACAGACCTTTCATGCTTTTGTGCCCAGTGATGCCACTGCCAAGAGTTTATTCTCTCAAAATTACTAAGTGAGGTTGAAGGACTAAGATGGTACCGTGCTTCCCAGGGCCCTCACAACANAGGAGCCATAAATACAATAAAAGGGGATTGATTCATGTNGGATGGGTCCTTCCCACCNGTTTAAGTATTGAGATGACCTCCTCTTATTGACCTGGAACAGCATTTCAATGATAGAAAGGGATATGAAGACCATGGAGTATGAGCAGGGTTCATGGTACATACCCAGTCAACCCAGACACTACTGGAGCATCTATCACATGCTACACAATTCCAGCCTCTGAGGTTACAGCTGGAAACAAGCAGGTGAGGGTCCTGCCCATGAGATGCAAATACACAATGTTCACCTCCCGGGGCAATTGTCACAGCCTTCACTCCCTAGGAAAGCCAGNCTGGCTTCCTACCAGCTACACAGNGTGTTTAGATTCTGTATAAATCTTCATCAGAGGTTCAGATGCAGACTTCTCCAGCCCATGGCCTAACTCTCCAGGTTTCAGTTAACTGCAGCNAACCTTCATCCCACACGATNAATGAGGAGGTTGCAGAAATAAATAATTCACACTTTTAATTCTCTTTCATTACAAGATATTATCCGAATTATTCTACCCCATTATTGGTTACTGTTGCTATTTCCTGTGCCCAATTTATAGCTTAAACTTTGTACATGTGTGTTCAGGGACAAATCGAACATGAGTTCAGCACTGTCTGGAGACCTTCATGAGTAAGGGAAGGACCATGATTATAGTGTTTTAAACTAAAGTAATAGGAGGGGAAGGGGTGTATCTCAAGCCCCTCCTCATCCCCAGGGACTCTGAGCCTGGATCCTCACTGGGCTCGCCTCACGAGTAGTGAGGGGCTTAAGTGGGTCCCTGCTTCTCATCCCAGGATGCAAAACAGTACGTGAATCCAGCACTGGTTACAGATTTGCCAAGACTGATGTCACCCTAAACCAAAGCCACTCTGGGAAAAACAATCAAGGGACAACAAAAAGCAGGTGGCAGATGGCCCTAGGCCTGGGCACAGTCACATGGCACCTCTAACCTGGGCTCCAGAATTGTATAAACNCACACTCTGCCCAGCCCCAGAGTGGATCANTATCACAGCTACTACCCCTTACCTCAGTGACTCAAGGCCTTTGGCAAGTGAACCTAATCCCAGGTTAGAGCCTGGGAGGGCCAGGGAGAACCATGTCCCTCACACTTCACACCTCTAAGGGAGCATGTCAATAGACATATGCATCCTGGACATGAACCTGCTGCTACAGGGTGATAGCATCCCCAGAGTCATGTGTCCAGTCTTGACTCCCAGGGCCTGAAAAAATGGATCGCCCACAGCTAGGATAACTATGGCAGGTGACTTAGCTAAGTGAGGTCATCAGACTTGGCCATGATCCAGCAGGACCCATGACTTTATGCAAAGAGGAGACCAGGACACAGATACAGTGAGGAACAACCCCATGTGAAGACCCAGGAAAGGAGAAAAGACCCAGCCCTGTCGATGCCTTGCCTTGGCACCTCTGGCCTCACTATGAGAAAATCCTTATGGTCTGACATGCTTTCTGAAGCAGCTCTTCCAACACAGCTGTGGCTGCAGCCTCCCTCCCAGCTCAGCCTCCCTCCCAGCTCAGCCATCCCATTAGCTACTTCTGCTTCATTAAAAAAAATGATTGAGGAACTGGAGAGATGGCTCAGCAGCTAAGAGCAGTGGTTGCTCTTGCAAAGGATCCGTGTTGGGTCCCCAGCACCCACATGATGGCTCACGACAGTCTGTAACTCCAGTTCCAGGGGATCCAGTGCCCTCTTCTGGTCTCCATGAGCACCACCTGCAATACACAGGCATACATGAAGGTAAAACATCATACACATAAAAATATTTTAAAAAGTAATTGCTTTCCCCTTTTGTTTGTGAGACCAGGACTCTATGTAGTGTAGACACATTGGCCTGAAACTCCTGGGCTGAAGCAATGTTCCTGCCTTGGCCCTCCAAGTGTCTGGCATTTATATTTCCTTATTTTTGTTCATTCTTTTCTTCCTCAAATCCCTGCTGGNCTCTGCAGCCAGCTGGTCACTGAGGCCCATGTGGTTAGTGAGACCTTATTCCCTAGGATGGAGGTGTAGGCTGCCCCTGTATAAGAAACACTCCGAGGACAAGAAGACCTATCTCTGAGACAGGCTGCTTGGTACAGGTCCACACTGCTGCAGACTTCCCTCTCTGACTTGGCACCTCTGGCCTCAAAAGCAGTTTAAGGGCTGGGGAGATAGCTCATTTGGGAAAGCGCTTGTTGCACCATCACAAGGACCTGAGTTCTATNCCCATCAGCTATGTGGAAACCTAGTGTAGTATTGTGCACTTGTAACCCCAGCACACAAACACAGGAAGTTTAACTTCACCTCACCACAGACTAATAAGGCAAGATCTCCAGCTTCTAGGAGCAAGAAAGGGAGCTTGCGACAGGACTGCATCAGCCCCTCCAGGCTCCACCCTGCAAGGACTCTTGACCTCAGCTCAGGGGTGGGAAGAGCCAGAGTCAAAACCAAACCAGACTCTCGGGTCGGTGAAACCCGTCGAGCCGGGCACTTTGCTGATGTTCAGTTAAATTTCATGCAAGTTGCTCAGAGTTTTGCAATGTCCAAGGTTACAGGAAAATAAAGGCAAATGGTCCATTTTATGGTTTGACATCAGCTACCATCCATGGGTAAGTGGGCACCTTAGCATGGAAATGGGTGNGTTAATCTCCCCAACACCCTCTTCCTTCCAAGTGTAGGGAGGAGTGCCCTGTCCATTACGTCTCCCAGGNTCTTTTCCCTAGGACATTGGGCAATGGTCACAAGAACCAAGGTACTCTTCTAGGGGACAATCTTCCAGGACATTGGACATTCGACANCTGCTGACTCTGCCCTGATCCTATNCAGGGAATCTCCAATTTGCCTTAGTTTCCCCATCAGCCAAGGACTCAGAACATATCATTGCTCNTACAAGTCTCACAGTGGCTCCCCTCCCTCCCAATGACAGCCAGGGTTCTCAGTGATCTTCAGTCCTCTAGGACTTCATATTCTATCATTATACTGATCTCACCTACAGCTCCTACCTTGACCCCCAGGCATCCCTGTTGCCCCTAGTGCCCCAGCTGTGCTAGGTCAGGAGATCCTCCAAGCCCTGTGCCTCCAGATCACGCCCTCCCACACCTCTCCTTGGTTTCACGCTGCCACAGTGATACGTGTTGTGTGACAAAACTCTTCCTAGGGAGAGGCAACACACATATCTACTCACCCAAGATAGGGAGCCCCAAACAGACCAAAGTACAAGTACTGCCAAAGTCCAACTTGGTGAAACAGGAATTTTATTGGGGTTACTTACAGGAATATGAGTNANGGGTTGCTGATAGCTGCATCATCAAAGCCCACCCCTGCATGGTTGACAGCTCAGGAAAGCTGGGAACCTGGAGCACACTGCACAGCCTGCAGGCAGCTCAACATGTTGGGAAGTGTCCTTTCCAAGTAACTCAGTTGTTCTAAACTTCTTCCAGGTAGTGTGGCTGGTTTCTGCTTCTTCTGGGCAGCTGGTCTGGTCTCAGGCTCTTCTTTGCAGTTTTGCTCTGGGCTTCTAAGAAAGCCTCTTGGTTTTTATTGCTTACTATGGTATAGAGAGGCCTAGTGAGTCTGGTTGGTTTCAGGGACTTCCTGAAGTTAATCACAGAGGAAACTGTTACACGACAACAGTATGCCAGAGACAAGGAAAGCGAANATTGCTTAGCTCACAGTTTAGGAAATTAAAAAGCAAGGTTGTCTGCATCAGCTCCACTGTGGAAAGGGAGAAACAACAGATCCAGGGAGCCCTTGTCTGTAGCAAATGCCATGACTTATGCCATGGAGTGGGGAATAGAAAGAACTTATCATTTCTTTCAAGGGCACACCCACGTGACTTANGATGAAAGTATCTCCCACAAAGACATATCCCCAAGGCTTCACTGTCTGCTGGGAGGACAGTGGGGACTGAACTGTTCCTAGAGCACCATGGAAACCAGAGAAAGTTTAGTGACTACNGCCCCCAGTGCCCACCCCNGCCTCCTGCAGAGTGAAGCCCCAGAAATCCCGGCATGAATGCATCCACATACCACCATCCATGTATCAACATGGCACCACCATCACCCCCCACTCCTCAGCTCAGTATCCATCCAAGCACNCGCACTACTGCCTCACATCTCCCACATCCCAGCTCAGCACCCAGCATTCTAGTATCCCTTCCTAAGCACCCACACATAACTGCCCACACCCCAGTGCCCAGAACCTTTACCTATTCTCTGTTCTCTGTGGTGCCTTCTGCCGCTAATACACTGAGCAATGGCAAATTCTAGAAAGAAGGGCTCTGGGTGTGATTATTCTATGATCTGACTTCCACACCTAGAGCAGTTGTAGAAAGAGCAACCTGTGTTCTCACCTATAACCCTGTCTTAGAAAGGATTGCACCCCAAATGAGATTTGCTGTTTGATTTCATTCTCTCCATCTCTGAGTGATGATATAAAAGGGAAAGGAGGGTGAAGAAGTGGAAAGCANAGCCTGTTGCAAGATCAGACATGATTGACACTTGGGCTGCAGTATATTTAAAAAATCAAAACACAAAGAGGGCACCATTATCAAGACTCAGGCCCTCCCTGCTGTCCCAAGGAGGGTGGTGGAACTCAATGTGTCCCCCAGGAGGCATTGCATTCTGCTGCTGTTCTAGTGGATAGCATGGGAGAGCATGTTGCCACAGATTCCCTAAGACCGGGCACATGGAAAGAGGAATGGATGAGGAGAGCAAATCTGATACCTCAACAGGGACAGCTAGTCCTCAGTTAGGGACCCAGAAGGGCTATGGAAGGCTCTCAGACCTGGAAGTGTTGATGACAGGTGTGAAGGCGAGTGCAGGTAGAATTCACACAAAATACCGTGTGTAGGGTAGACCGAAAGATGTGCATATAGACACAAACATGCAGAGAGACAGACAGACACACACACACACACACACACATAGACACATACACACACACACACATACACACACACATTCTCACACACAGTCTGACTCACACAGGACTATGAGCCAGAGAAAGAAGGTAAACAATAGCTAAGAACTAACTTTAGGCCCGTTTCCTACCCTGTCTCTATGAACATCTGGCCTGAAAATATCTCTTCTCATCTAAACAAAAATAGAAAGAGATAAGAAGGAAAAAAAAACAGAAATAATGTAGAAGAGGAAATTAACCGTATATTTGACCCCGGATCAGATTGAAAAACATTAGGAGGAGACATCTCATCCCATGGAAGTAAAAAGACTAGCTTTATTTTTAAGTTATAATGAGTCAGGAAATTGGGGCCTTAAAAACAAAACACCAGAGGCCCTGAAAGCAATAATGAAAGAGACAGAAATTAGTTGTGACAGAAGGGGAAGGCACAGCAGCCACGGTACAGGAAGCCATGTTAGGTGCATCCTGCAGGTGAATGGCCACAGTCAGGGAAAGATTGGCACAGAAAATGGCAGAGAACTGAAGCAGGTAAGAATCACACGATAGTTACAAAAGAAAAAGATATTTCCTATATATGCTTATGTGTCTTTATATTTGTATACATGGTTATATGTACACACATTCTTATATATAATATATTTGTAATTACATTTTATGGGCACAATTATATAGCATATAGTATACAATTTAAATTGTTAGCCATAAAGGAGAATGAAATTATTAAGAATGGGAAATAAAAAAATACTATTGCAGTATTTCACTGCCCCCAAACATGTAGTTGATACAGTGGACAATACTGAACTATCACTGGAATTTTCTGTAGGGTCTTTCAGTATCCAAAGAGTGCAGAACAACATTCATAAAGACTCCAGTGGAATGAAAACGGCATGCAATAGTTTTATATCTAGCTAAGCTATTCCCCAAGTAAAAAGTGAAGAGGTAGCTCTTTCATCAAAGANGAGGGTATCCACAAGCTTTTAAAGACAAAAATGAAAGAAGTTAGCCAGATAAGAGCTCTATAAAGAATCTGTAGCAAACGAATGTACAGTGAGTTTGTTATGAAGTCTTATTAATCAGCATTAAGGTTCAAAGCATAGAAATAATGACTGGAGTNGGGAGTAAGNATGCTGAGCCACACTGCAGTGGAAACAGCAATGTGACTACACGGTGGGTAGCTAGAAAGGCAAATGGAGGTGNATAGCAGTGACAANGACCTAATGTCATTGTCAGTGCAGGTCAATAGACATTGTATAAGGCTCATGAATCGAACAACAGAGGCAGAGCTATATTATTTAGTAGAAGCATGACCAAGAAAATAAATAGAAATAACTATACCAATAATGCTGGAAGCCTTTTACACCACCCTTGCACTTTCCCCCAGTCCACTGTTCTGCAGTTGATTTGAGCCAATAGAGACCCTAAGATATGAGATGGGCNCAGAACCTTCCATCCAACCCTTCCTTGAGCTGCTGGTCCCCTGGCTGAAGCCACTGATCCTCTCAACCCATCACCTGGGCCTTCCAGTTTCCAGTGACCACTTTCAATAAAGCCCCTAGGCTTGGTTCTGATTCTTTCNAAATGAAACATAGAAAGGNGGGCAGGGAAGACTTGCTTTCCAGAGGAAACAAGAAATGAGGGAAAATAAAACATTCAGACATCGGAAGCAGAATCGGCTACCATGAAATTGCATGTGCAAAGAAAACATTCAATGCAACCAATTCTAACAAAGCCAATTCTACCAAAGGAAGCATAAGATAAATACCAAAGACACACCCATTGCATAAGAAAACAAACTTTGAAAGCAAATGGAAGGACAGAATCCTCAAATGTGTGAGAGAAAGAAGTCATTCTTGTGTCATTAAATTAAATACAAAATTAAAGTTCCAGAAAGGAGGAAGGCCACTTTGCAATGAAAAAGAGAAAAACACTGAGGGACAGGTTGTATTTGTCTGGCACATCTAAAACAAGTGCAGGCAACTTAAACATATAAGAAGATTGAGAACTATAACAGACAAAATAAATGGGAATCCAGACCATACAATGCTCTATGACAAAATTGTAGGCTGCTGTTTCTAAGTGTACACGGCACATTCATGAAAGTAATCTATACGGGACCATCCATCAGATCTCAGTACAGTGTAAAGCAAACAAAATTTTAGCTTGAAGTGGAATATAGTCTGTGAACATGAAATCCATTGCAAAATGACAAAATGATGGAGACACATTGGTGCAGAGTGAGCTGTGCTGTGTCTACACCATGGGTTGTCCTGATGGAATTCTCCATCCTGGGGGTAGGGCGTGCGTGTATTTCACATTTCGTGCTTTTGTAAGCTGTCCACACATAACTTTGAATGCATAATACAGTTCACAGAAACACACTCAAGTTAAGATAATTCTACAAACAGATTTTGCCCTGGTGAATGTGAAAACTTAGTTATATCTAGAAATTGATAACTTCAAAGAAAAAAATGACCTCAAAAGAAATAGCAAGCCTAAGTAGAACTATAGCCAATAAACAAATGGAACAATTTTGTTTTTAAGACCATCTATGTATGTTTTTATTTTTTTAAAAAAGGCGTGAGTGGTTTTATGGATGACATCTACCAAGTAGTCAAAGAATAGATCATTCCAATTCATAAAGAATTTTTCAGACAATAAAAAAATGAACGAACTTACTTTATGACATGAGTTTAATCTTGATTCCCAGCCAGGCAAGGACATCATAAGAATGGAAATCACAGGTCAATATAATTAATGGGCATAGACTTTTAAACACCATTCAAAATATTAACAATTCAAGTGCAGTAACCCATTGAAAAATGACTCATGACCAAATTGAATTTTCTTAGGAGTAAAAGGGTGCGTTAACCCCTCATGCTATGGCTCACCACATAAAAACCACACAATTATTGGGATAGATTCATGGTGGTGCATTTAAAAATGTGACTCCACCTTTATTGAGAAGCCCTGAATTAGGCATGCACAGGAGAGAGCATTCCTCACCCGGAGGAGGTCATCTGTGAACTTTGCAGCAAGAATGATCCTTCTAGAAGCTTTCTGTTTAAAATTTGCAGCCAGTTAATGATACTCCAGTCCAGTGAAGTAAGACAAGAAAAACAGGTAAAGTGCAAGAGGCTACTCATTGACATTAGTACCAAGCTACTTTACTGAAATGAAAAGAAATTATTCAAATTAACCAAATACTCCCACAGACTCTGTGTTAAAACAAACAAACAAACAAACAACAATGAAAAAAAAAACCAAAACCCTAAGATGTAAATCTATTGATAGGGAAAATCATAAATGTCACCAAAGGGTAAACAGATGGTTTAAATAATAGTAAAAGGCAGAAAATCTGATCAAAGAAATAGTATATATGAAACCATAAGGGAATGGAGGGATGGCCTAGTGGCTAAGAGCCATTTTCTCTTGTAGAAGACCTGAGTACTACTCCCAGCACCCACACTCTGGTACAGCCTGTGACTCCAGCTTCAGGGGGTCTGCCACCCTCTTCTGGACTCCATAAGCACTGCATGCATATGTATACACCACACACACACACACACACACACACACACACACACACACCACATACACATAATTTAAAAAAATCTTCTAAAAGCGTAACATTTAGGTCAGAAAAAATATGACAAAGGAAACACATAATTGACTGGGTGAAAGGAGATGACAGAAGAAATAGTCAAGATAAATAGAAATTAAGAAAAGAGATCAAATGTAATTTTTTTAAAGTAAAAGAGTAAAGAGTTTTCAGGACAGGAAATGGCATTTTTAATATTCAGAAATCAGAACTAATACATTTGGTGAAATGCATAAATTTTTAGATGCAAGAATTCCAGAAACAGCTGGGAGTCGTGGTGCATGCCTTTAATCCCACCACTTGGAAGGTAGAGACAGGCAGATCTCTGTGAGTTTGAGGCCAGCCTGATCTACAAAGTGAGTTCCAGGACAGCCAGGGCTACACAGAGAAACCCTGTCTCAAAAAAAAAAAAGAATTCCAGAAAGATTTTAAAAAATATCTATGTGTAGTCATATCAAATGAAATTTTGGGTGAGCAAAGATGAAGAGAAATCGTTGAGGATAACTAGGGACAAATGGCATGTCAGAGCAGGAGAGAGCAAGTTGGTAGACACACCTTCCTCTCAGGAGGAGCAGAGTCTGGAAAACATGTCTCAACGTCCTCAAAGTGCTTAGAGAGAGGGAGAGAGAGAGAGAGAGAAATGAAGCAAACAACAAAACCATCTAAATCTAAAAATCTTTCAGGAACAAAGGCAAGGCATCCTCATTTTCTGATAAAAGAAAATAGGAGCATTTGTTGCCAGGAGACCTTCTCCAGGAGGGAAACTGGGAGGAGTTCAGGGCATCCTCTGGGCCACAGTGAGATCCTGCAGGAAGAGAACTCAGATTCCCCAGGAACAAGTGAAGACTGCCAGAATCGATGAAAACNGGTGAAGAGAAAAAGACTGTTTTCCTTTGAAATGAATGTGTCTAATGAAATAAAGCGAAGATGATTGCATTGTCTCGGGGCTTTTCAGTGTTTGAAGAAGTCTCCATAAGGATAGAATTAAAATAGCATGGTGAGAGGAAGGGAGGCCTTAGAGCAAGGAGCTTTCTACATTCCACACGAAACAGTGTCAACTCCTGAGTAGGCTGAGATAGACATATGCATCCTACCTCACAGAAAAGCATCTAGAGCACAATGCAGACTTGCAGAGTTCCAAGCCAAAGGATAAAAAAAATGCATGTTTTAAATAGTTTTAAAAATGCAAGAGCAGAAGAAATGCAGAGAAATATACGAAAATAAAACAAACAACAACAATGCCAAATTCCAATGACAGATCTGAAAAATAGGCATGGGGCTGGTTAAGCNCAGCGGTTAAGAGCATTTGCTGCTCTGCTCTTGTAGAGGACNCAAGTTCAATTCCCCACACCCANTTCAGGTCTCTCATAACTGCCTTTAACTCCAGTTCTAGAGGGACTGATAGCGCTTTCTGGCCTCATCAAGTACATGCACANATGTGTACACATATACATTCGTGGATAAGAATAAAAGTAAATCTTTAAAAGGGCTACNCTTTCTAGAAGATGATCAATAATAAAATAAAATGGGCTGCCAGCTATAAGAACNTGGGGTGTGTGACGCCGACACTGGCAAACCACAGTAAGATACAATCCCGCAAGCAAGGAAGTTATTGTGTCTGCTTGGTGATTTATAACTCNACAAGNGATGNGGGAAAACACAAAGAGTTTTAAAGAACTATCTTAACGTGTCACTCAAATAGCTGTTTGCAAGCATTAAAGAAAACTGTGAAAGGTACATGGAAACGCTCAATGTCACACTCAGCACATTTTAACATCTTCCAGCAATTTGTAGAGAAACTGAACAGAGGTTCTATAAGGAAAGAACACTTGAACAGCCCTTAAGTCTTTCCTCAAAGTGCTATGCACAAAAGCGTTACCCCTGATATTGCAAAGTATACATTTGCTTACATTTATTACATATTTATCATATTTATTTATGGATTTTATTTTGTGTGNGGGTGTGTATGTGGGGGTTTTGTGCCTTGTGCATGGGAGAGCACCACCCACCAGAAAGGACTCCACCAGCAGCGTCACTTTGGATCCTCAGGCCATAGAACTATGAGGAGCTGTCCTTTAGCCTGCCTACTCTGTGTGATGTCANTGAGATGGCTACAGTAGACTGGGACAGTGGGGAGGATGCCAGACTGTGAATATATGTTAAAACTCACAATTTTATGTGCTAAATGTGCACTGTTAACTATCTATTTGTCATACCTCGAAAGAGTCATGTTTAAAAGAAAGGTTTGGCTTTGTCACCCTTCTGTGTTTATTCATGCTCCATCTGATCATTTGTACACAGTCTGTTTTCTCTATTATGCTTTTCTTCTGCGTGGTCCTTCGACCTATTCCCCCAGCCCACCCATCCCACCCAGCACTGCACTAGAAACAGAGCTCAGGGTATGCTGTGTGTTGTTCCTCAGATTCTGTTCCCTTGAATTTTATTTTAGCAACATCACAGTCATGCATGCTAATGAGGTATGTGTGCCAGAGCACATAAATACTGCCTGTATAGATCAACCTGGGGCATCTGGTGTTCTCTGTCCTTGTCTTTGTTCAGAGACTANGAGCTCCTAGGAAGACAGAGAATAGGTGCCAGGAATTATACTCACGTGCTGTGCTATGGAAACTGTAGCCTCCTTCTCACTGTTTGGTCCCTTTCCTACTTTGCTTTCTGTTGCTGTGATAAACATCATGACCCAATTGTGGGGAGGAAAGGATGTATTATAGGTTATAATCCATCAGGGCAGGAACCCAAGTGGGCCAGAAACTGAAGCAGAGGCCATGAAGGAACACCACCGACTGGCTTGTTCCCCATGGCTTGCTCAGGCTGCTTTTTAATACAGTCCAGATCCATCTGCCCAGGAATGGCACTGNCCACAGTGGACTGGGACCTCCCACACCAACTAGGAATCAAGAAAACTGTCCATGGACATACCGACAGGCCAATCTGAGGGAGGCAATTTGTTATTTGAGGTGGTTTCCTCTTCCTAAATATGTCAAGTTAACAACCAAGATTTGCAATCACAGTTCCCATAATCCAAAGTCTCAGTNTCCCCTCCTTGACCCTTCCTAGCCTCTCCTATTTTCTGTACTCGTTTGTATTTGACAGCAGCACATTCAGGTTCCTCTTTCTCCACATGCTTGACATCATTTCCTTTTCTCTTTGGGTCTTTTGGATACTGGCCATTCACCCACNGTTTTGGTTTGCATTTCTCCTTGGCTGATAATTATGAGTTTCTCTCTTATTTGTTTATTCATCATTTTCTTTACTTTAANAGATGTCTGCTCAGAAGCTATAAAAACAAATNCTTANAGATTCTGCATATGAGTTAATTATTGGACGAATCATTTGGAAACCTGTTCTCTCAACCTTTAACCTGTAACTCCAGTTCCAGGAGATCCAACGCCCCCTTCTGGCCTCTCTGGGCATTGCATACATGTCTACATAGGCACACATGCAGGCAAAACACCCATACACATAAAATAAACACAAATAAAACTTTAAAAAATTGCAGAAGCAGTCTTCTCTCCACTGTGTGCTTTGGTACCTTGGTAATGAACCAGTTGGCTGTANGTACAACAGTTAATTTCTTGGTTCTCTGGTTCAGTCCTGCTGATCTGCACATTGCACCTGGTTTTATGCTGCTCTTCGGTTACTGTGCTCTGTAGTGTCTTGATGTCTACAGCTTTATAGTTTTTCAATATGATACTTTTATTAATTCTTTGAGGATTCATACATGCATACTATGTATTTTGATTATATTGACCCCATTCCTCACTTAATTCCTCCTAGATCCAAATCCCATCTCCCCCAATCTCCTCCCATTCCATGTCCCTTTTTCCAAATAACTCACCAAGTCACATTTGTGCCATATACTCATGGGTGAGGGGCCATCTGCTGGTACTCTATTATTTTCTTCAAGATTGCCTAGGCTATTCGGGATCTTGTGTACTGCCATGCGAATTTTAAGATTGCNTTTTACAGTTCCATGAAGAATGTTATTGTCATTTCAATGGGAATTTTAAATGCTCTCTGAGTCATTTGAGTAGTCTGAGCATTTTAGCATGAGTTCTTCCCATCCATGAACAGGGCACAGCTTCCTTCTGATGTGTCTTTTCTTNGCCTCCTTAGTCAATGTTTGGTATCTAGCATTGAAGAGAACTCTCATTTCTTTAATTGAATTTATTCCTAGGTATTTTTTCTTCTATGAAACTATTAAAGGGATTTGTTTCATGTTTTTTTCCCCAGTAAGTTCATTACACATGCTACTGATATTTGAATGCCAAATTAATCCCCCAGCTTTTCTGAACGCATCTGTCAATTCTGTTTGTCTTTTATACTTGATCTTATCCCCAAAGGCCAAGGTGCAATTTTTCAACCATATTTAAATAGACTCTTCAGGTTTTTCTATGTAGAGAATCCTAACATCTATCACAAGGGTAATTTGACTTCCTTCCTTCTATGCATGGTTTATCCCAATTGTTCTAGATTAGTCTTGGTGCCCTGAGGAGTCAGTGCACTGGTGGTAGACAGCCTCATCTTGGTTCAGGTTTGGATGAATGTTTTCAGTTTCCAGTAAGACATTGGTGGTTGTTTGTTCGACACATCTTTCCCTCATCATCAAGATACAATCCTTCTATACTTAATTTTTCCAATTGTTTTTAAATCATGAAGGGACATTGAGTTTTATCAAATGCTTTTTTTTTAAAAAAAAACATCAATTGAGATGACAATTTGATTTTTATCATTCATTCTGCTAACATGATGAGTTACACCCATTGGTTTGTGTACATCAAACCATCCTTGCATCTCTGGGGCAAATCTAGCAGGATCATGGTGGATGATCTTTCTGGTGTGTTGTCGGACTTGGTTTGCTAGTATTTAGCTATGAACTTTTACATGTATGATCAACAGGGACACTGCATATAGTGTTCCTTTGTTATGTAATTTTCTGCTTTTGATTTCAAGATAATGCTAACATTGTAGAATAGGCTTCAACTAGTTCTGCCACTTTCACTTATTCCTTCAGAAAATCTTTAAAGGTGTTGGTTTACATGGATGGTAGTTTGATGAGCACTGGGAAGCAGAGTAAGGAGGATTACTGCAAGTCAAGATCTTTCTGGGCTACCTGACTGATTTCAAGACTGTCTGAATTACACAGAAAGAACTAGTATCAGACAACCAACAGATTCATCAACCAACCCAACCAACAAAAAGCAACAACAGACAAAGAAAAAAAATAGACTTAACAGAATTCGGCAGTGAAATTTTCTGGCTCTTAGCTTTTCTTTGTTGAGAGAATTTGCTATTGTTTTGACTTGGTTACTCATTACTGCTCTATTTAGCTTTTTTTTTGTATCTCCATGGTTCAATTTTGTAGGTTATATGTGTACAAAATTCTATCCCTTCCTTAGATGTTTTCAGTTTATTGGTGTGTAGTTGTTCATAACATAATAATCCTGTGTATCTGTTTTAGTCACCTATTTTCACCATGTCAAAACACTTGTGAGACAAACAAGGACAATTTATTTTTGCTTACAGTATCAGAGATTTCATTCCATGGTCCATGCATCTGTGGACCTGAAGTGAAGTGGAAAGTCACGGTGGTAGAAGCATGTGAGCTAGGAGGCTGTTCATCTCATGGGGCCAGACAGCAGAAAGAGGGAAAGAGCAAGGGGCTGGGGACCAGATTAAGTCATCAGAGATGCACCCACAGTGGTCTGCTTCCTCCTTCCAGGCCCCACCTCTTACTACCCTATCTNCCACGAATCCATAAGCAGATCAATTCATTGTTGAAGTTAATGCCCTGATTCACTCACCTCTCAGCTGTGCCATCAGCTGGGGGACCAGACCTTCAACACAGCCTGTGTGGGACACCAAGGATGCTGGTTTTCCTGTGGCATCAGTCTCCCAAGTTTCTATTTTTGTTTTCATCTCAGGTTATTTCCCTCCCTCTCCCTTACCCCTCCCCCCCCACCTTGTTAGTGTAGCTCAAAATGTTATCTTTTCAAAAAGAATCCTTTCAGTAATTTTGGAGGGGTACTTTTGCTTTTCATTTATTTCTGCTCTGTACTTCATCATTTTTTCCCTCTGACTAACTTGGAGTTCTGTTTATTCTTACTCATCTAGGTCCTTGAGGTGAATGATTAGATTATTTGAAATCTTCCCATGTTTGGAGGCAGGTGTTCACTGCTATCCACCCTTTGGAGTTCTGCTTTGATTGTATCCCATACATTTTGGAATGTTCTCTCCATCTCTACAGGTTTTGAGAATTGCTTAATTTCCCTTTGATTTAGTTAGTGATGCAAGATTCATTCAATGACTTTTGTCTGTCTACTCCTGTTTGTGTAATTCCCAAATTGTCTTATGTTGTTGATTTTGACTTATTCCATTGTAGTTAGAAATGACATATGTTATGAGTTTTATTTCTTGAATGTTTGAGGCTTGTTCTGTGGCTTCATATCTGGTTTATGATGGAGGAGATGTTCCATGAGCCCCTGAAAAGAATGTGCTCTGCAGTCCTTGGCCGGAGTGTCTCACACACATGTGCTAGGCCCATTGCTCTATGGTCAATGTAGCTTTGATTTTTTTTTTTTTGGTTAATTTTCTGTCTACACAATCTATCCACCAATGGGAATAGGATGGCAGAGATCCTATTGTTGCCATGTTAGAGCTGTTCACTCCCCTCTCTGACAAGATTGATGCTCCTGCCTTGGGTGCATTCACAGCTAAGAGATCTTCTCATCCAATGGATTCCTTCATTATTGTGTGGTGACCTTTGTCCCGTCTCATAGTTTTTGTTGTGAAGTCTGCTTTTCTGATACAGGAGTAGCCATTCCTAGTCACTTCCTATTTCCAATTCTGTGTCATCTCTTTCCCCTCCTTTCACTTTCATGCATAGATTTTAATAAATTATGTTTTTTGTCATTTAAATGCAAATATTTTAATACATTCACTGTACAAAGCTTAAGCTTATCTTTCTCTTTTAAAATTGTAGTTCGCAACAATTAATTTTAAATGTTTTATTTTTTATAATATTTTTTCTTTACAATTTCATATGTTTATTAATATATGTTGATCATGTCCATCTACTATCACCCTCCTCCAATTCCTCAGAGTGTCTCCCCATCTCCCCCCCAGCTTCATGTCCTCTCTTTATTTTATTTTCCTTTTTATTATTAATAATATCCTTAGTTATATATTATATGTTATTAATGGGAGCTATCTCTATGCATATAGGTGTGTGACCATCCAATAGGGCATGAGCAGCTTACCAGGGGCCATAATCCACAAAGCAGATTGACCCTCCCTCCCTCATCAGCCAGCCATCAACTGACATTGTTCTCTTTTGGGAGCCTCTCCCCCTATTCCTGCCACGCTTGGCTTGATCTTGTGCAGGACTTTTGCAGGTAACTACAGCTTTTGTGAGTTCATGAGTGCAGCAGCCGTGTTACACCTTGAAGTCAACATTTCACGGCTCCTCTCTCCGTCCTCGAACTCTGTCCCTCCTTCCACAAAGTTCTGCTGGGGAATATTATTTTAAGGTGGGTTACTTTTGTTTATGTTGCATCTGTTTAGCTCTGTGAGGCTGTGATACTTTGCCTGAGCAGCCAATAGCGAGGCAGGAGAAAGGATAGGCAAGGCTGGCAGGTAGAGAGAATAAATTGAAGGAGAAATCTGGGAGAAAAAGAAGGAAGAACAAGAGAAAAGAAAGAGGAAGACATCAGGGGCCAGCCACCCAGCTACACAGCCAGCCACAGAGTAAGAGTGAAAGTAAGATACACAGAAGTAAGAAAAGGTAAAAACCCAGAAGCAAAAGGTAGACGGGATAATTTAAGTTTTAAAAAAAGCTGGCAAGAAACAAGCCGAGCTAAGGCAGAGGATTTAATTAAGAATAAGCCTCTGTGTGTGATTTGTTAGGGAGTTGGGTGGCGGTCCCCCCAAAAGAGCAGAGTAAAAAGAGTAAAAAACAACCAACAACAAAGTTCCCTGTGCCTTCGATGATGGGAGGTGGATATAGCTGACCCATGCAGAGCTGGGTGCTTAGAGCCATTTACCCTCAGCACTTCGACCAGTTACAAATCTCCACTTTAGCTGTTACCCATTGCAAAAACAAACAAACAAAAACAAACAAAATCCCCAAACAAACAAACAAACAAACAAAAAACCTCCTCTGACCAAAGCTGGGAGCAATGCAAATCTGTGGGTGCAAACATACATGTTTAGAACGCACTTGGACAGCATGACAATTCAGTGGAATAATAACAGTAGGTTCCTTCCACACCACCCCAGGGCCTATGATCTTCATAATCATAAGCTTTTGACAAGGCTTACAGTATCAAACATGAAATCCCTCCTGTGGAGTAGGCTTCCTATCCAGTTAGAAAGCACTTGGTCACCCCCATACATCACACTATTATTGCACAAATGGGCACATCTTGCTGGTAGGGCAGTGTTAGAACATGCAGGGTCTGGTACTGAGTAAGACACTGATAGCTTCTCTCCTCCAGCAGCCTGCAAAGCATCCCCCAGCACTGGGAAAGCTAACCAGTAGGGAGGAAGGTTTCCTAGTCAATTTGAGATCAAGTTTTCTATGCCCTGCATCCAAAGTGAGCTGTGTCTGGAGGAATGGAGTGTTACCATGCAGTTGTGATGGCTAACCAAGAGCAGTGGCAATAGCCTATGTTGTTTTGGGTGTCTCTGGGGCCACCTTAATCAATGAATCATAGGGATTTATTCTATGCATGACACTGATATTTTCATTTAATAACCCGGGTTGTCATTGTCTGAGAGCAACATTGTCCTCTTCTGTCCACTCAAACTCCCTTTTTCTTCCCAATATACAAACATGTATGTATATATTTTAATTACCTGCAAGTTAGTTGACTTCCATAGAGCTTCTTCATGTACACTTAGGCATGACTAACCCACCTGCTACTCTTTCCTCATCCCATTCCCCCATCCCCAATTAATCCTTTAATCTTGTGTCTATGCCTCCTGTCCTTTCATGTCACCTGTGTCTTGATTATCCCCTCTAATTAGATTTTCTTTCTTAGGTTGAAAGAACATAGATCTCCACACAGCCTTTTCAGTCTCCTGGGATTTTTATTGTATTTACTGGTTTACTGGTCACGTGGACATCTGTATACCTCTATTTATTTTCTATTGTACCATCCTGTTCCCCTTGTCTTACTCTTCTGTCTTCTTTGGTGGTCATAAAACATTTTAAGCATGTTACAATTCTGTCATCAAATGGAATTTTTGGAATTATTTTCTAATGCTACAGGTCACAGTATGTCATGCCAATCTGAGGTTAAAAGTAAACTGTTTCTGAAAATAATAAAAATTTAAAACCATTTTCTATTTTTGTCACCCACCCTTTTATCAATAGACACATATACTTTTTAATTTCTAAACACTTTAAACACAATATCATAATATGATTTTTATTTTAAATGGTCATGCATGTTCTAAATAAATTAAGAGATTGTGAATACACATATGTGCATATTTAATACTTCAGCATCTCTTGCAGTAGGAACTTTGGCCATGATTTTATCAGTTTCGTTTGCCTGGAAAGGCCTTTGTTTCATCTCTATTTTTGAAGATTAATTTTTCTGGATATACTTTTTGGCTGACAGGTATTTTTCTTTGTCATCACTCTCCCTGAGTCTTAGTATCTCTGGCCTCCTGCACTCTGGATGTAGCCCCATTAATCTCACCATTGCCCATCTATGAAATGTGTCATTTTTTTTTTCTGGCTGTTTTCAAGAATTTATCTTCATCTTCATCTTTGCAGCTCTGACTCTCTTACCTGGTTTGGTTTTCTGTTTTCCCCCCTCTTCTTTGGGAGTGGCTCTGAATAGATCTGATTGTTACTCCTCTGCCTAAGGCTGGAAGATTTGAGCCATGATTTCTTTAAATCTTTTTTTTTTTCCCTTACTATACTTTCTGGAGCTCTGATTACAGGTTGGGCTGCTTGGTGTGGACCCAAAGGTCTCTGAAACTTTCAAATTTTTCTTCAATCATTTTTCTATCAGTTTCTCAGATGAAGCCAGTTTTATTGATTTGTCTTAGGTTCACTGGTTCCTTTTCTGTTCCCTTCAATCTGCTGTTGAGCCATCTGGTAATTATTTCCATTTCTTTTCTGGTATTGTATTTTTCACCTCTAGAACAACTATCTCATATATATATATTTCTCTGTTGAAATTCACTTATCAATACCACCTTCTCTCTTAATCATTTGGGCTTAGTTATAATGTCTATACACATTAGTAATCTATACTATCATAACTCTGAAACCTTTGCCAAAGCCAACATAAGGCTGTCTCTGGTTAGTTTTATACTTGGGTCTTTTCCTGAGTGCCAGCCAGTTTCCTTTTCTTTCTTAGTGTGTGTCTACTTGTTTGTGTGATTGCACAGGGGTGTGTGCACATAGAGGCCAGAGGCTGGCGTTGAGTGTCTTCCTCAGCTGCTTTCCACCTTATTTTTTGAGACAGGGTCTCTCACTGAACCTAGAGCTCACTGATTTACCTAGAGTGGTTGACCAGAAAGCTCCAGGAATCCTCCTGTCTTTGCCTTCTCACTACTGGGATTACAGGTACGTGCTGCATCACTCAGCCTTTTACATGGTGGCTGGTGATCTAAACTCGGGTCCTCGTGTTTGCATAACGAGAACTTTACCCTTTGAGCCATCTACCCAGCTCCCCAGTTTCCTGTATCTTTGCATATCTAATAAATGCTGACAAGAAGCTCACTCACACATGGGTGCTCTGAAATATCTTTGCTCTTGCTAAAGGTATTTGGTCCAAGCTCATCCTTAAATGTGAGACTCACCCACCCTCTAGATGCTTGCTCCTGGGGCTGCCTTTTCAGCTGTTTACTCCTTCTTCAAGGCAGAGACTTCCTCCTTCAACATGAGGAAGGCACAGGTGGTAGAGCAAGGTTGGCAGAGACATAGGACTCTTGCAAATACAACCTATCATTTCCTGTGCTCTTTCTGCCTTCTTCTGCTGGCGTATCATGCATGCATGTCATTAGCGGTCAACAAGGGATTTAGGGAAAGTTTCTCTCAGCTTGCAGATCTCAACCCATTTGTGCTCCAAGCTTACAAATGTCCCCTTCCCTTTTCCAGCTGTTCTGTTGCTCAGGGAGTTGTTGTCACCTCTGCTGGCAGAGCTGTGGCTTTCACTGCAGGTGGGGGTCTAAANAAGAGCCTCAGGCAAGCAGCTGCAAAGCTGTGGTCCTCACCAGACACAAAGGTCTCCCTTCAGAGTTGTTCTGCTCAATTTCTTCCTTTTTTGCTTCCCAGTGTCTTTCATGCATAGCTGTGTTTAGTTTCTTTAATTGGTGCCTGCAGGAAGAATCACCCCTGGCCTCTTCATCTTTCCTCTGTGTCTTCATGGTCAACTGACCCTTCTTCATTCCCCAGGCTCCAGCATTCTCCTGGGGGCAGGGGATATATTTTCTACCCCTTCCTTTGGGGTTTTCTGAGGTGAGCATCTGGGGGGAGTACATTCTCTCCATCTATAAATATCTCCATTTCACATTCATTCACAGGTATATCTTTACCAGATCTAGAATATTAAGTTGGGAAGTTTTGATTTTTCTCCCTATCAGAACTTTCAAGGTAGGCTGTTGCTGTTGGGCCATGGAATGTCAAATATACACAGCCATCCCCAGAGTCAGTAGATTGAGCATGGACTTGACTGCTGTCTCATGATTTTGGCTAGCTGTATCCTGGGGTTAGGAGGCTTTCTTCTGTGTTTCTTCCTTCTCTTGTAGCACTGTGCAGTTGGGGCCCCAGGGTGGTCTGTTTGAAGGTACTGTAAAATGGGCANACTCGCACAGCCAGCTGTTCCTACCTCACTGCAGCAGCGTACTTACAGCTGTGGACTTAGCCAGAGGTCTTGGGGCCAAACTCAGAGGCAGTGTGGGTTGCACAGGGAGGGGTAGGATCATGTACTTGGCTCCAACAATCCAGCAACCCAGAGCCTCTTTCAGAGAGTGCACGAACTTGCATCTGTGGGCATGCCTTTTCTCTGGGTGGGCTTCATCAGTAGCATGCTACTAGTGTCCAGGATGGTGCAGCCATGTGACACTGATCCACAACTAATCTAAGCTGCCTTGTGACACATGCACCGTGGAACCTTCCAAAAAATATAGGCTGAAACAAACTAACTAGTCCACATTGCATGTAAGAGGAACCTTTCTTCACTCAGAGCTTCACAGTGGACAGTGGCACGCCCTCCCATGGAGCCCAGCACTGAGGTCTTAGGACACAGAACAGGATTCTGTGCCCATAATGTTTCATATAGAACTTTCCTGGGGATCTCAAACATCATTACCTCATCTATATCCCTTTCTGTGGAAATACTGTGTTCCAACACATACATAAACATGAAATTAGCAACTCTAGTTCTGTATAGTGAAGACAAATACTTCAGCCTCTCCCTGTAGGAAGCTTCCCCATCTGTTGAGGGAGACAGATGAGGAGGGACATAGGTCTCTGCATGTGGAGGAGAGAAAGGAAAGAGGAGAGTTGGGGCACATCATCCTTCCAATGGCCAAGCATGAATTCACACCCACAGAGAGAGTGGGATCCAGACCATGGGGCACTGGGGTGTGGCAGGCAGAAAGGAGTTCCTGTGAGAGTGTGAGAACATGTGCACAGTGTGGAAATAGACTGGCTGGGTGCAGTGATGGGGGCACATACCCTGTGCAGTAGGGCTGTCCTGATCTCTGCTCTGGGGGCCTCCCTTATCTTGCTCATGGTAGCTTCACTGTGACTTGTTTTATGTTCTGTCCATACACAAGATTTAAGCAAAAGATTTTTAATGTGACTACTATAGTTTGACAAATCAACACACCCATTGCCACTGACAGTACCCTGTGTGTGTGTGTGTGTGTGTGTGTGTGTGTGTGTATGTGTGTGTGTGTGTGTGCATGTGTACATCTGGGTACATGCATGCATACATTTGCACTGCATATCTGTGCACTTATGTGCATGTGTGTATGTCTATGTATGTGTCTGTGCATGTATATGTAGTATGGGCATACATCCATGGATATGTCTATATATGTCTGTGCACATGTGTGGTGTGTATGGAGAGAATGTGTATAAATATGTATACATGTGTTTATATATATGCATGTATTAGTATATATGTATGATGTAAATGTAAGCACATGTGTGTGCATATATATATATTTTTTTATGTGTGTGGTGGGCATGAGTGTGCTTGTGTGTATGATATAAATGTGTATATGTNTATATACATGTGCATGGTATGTATGTGTGTATATGCATATATGTGTACTACACTTGTGTGTGTGGTCATGACACCTGAAGTTTGTGCTTCCACTCAGGCCTGGGTCAGGGCCTCACAAAAATATCACTAACCAGAGTTTCCTGCTGCATGCTTACACAAGGCAGGATGACTCACACAGGCTTCTGGCTTCCACATGCCTGCCTTTAGGAGGAGGACCCCAGGTCCTGGGCATCATGGGGGCCATGACCACCCAGATTGCACCATCTGATCTGCAACCTTGTTAGTGACCTTGATTGGCCTGTGTCGGAGGGGAGGGGCCTTCTCTTTGTTTGAGTTCTCTCACTTTGGGCAGGACAGCATTTTCCATGTGGAGTCAGGAAATGGGTGCAAGTGCCTAGAGGTGTGGCTTTGAAAAGTTTCTTCTGTTTGGCCCAAACAGTAGCAAACCTGTCTGCTGATAGTGGGATCATGCAGATTAAAGAGTAAAACAAGGACCTGGTGACGCAGAATTGCCCACAGTCATCAGCTGCTGCCATTGGTGATCCACTGGTAGGAAGTACAATGGTATTTGCTTTCTCTCACAAAGACCATGTAGGGCTCATGAGCCAGTGGGGATGCTTGTTACTGGAAGCATGACAATCTTATGTCCACCCTATACCATTTTGCCATAGACCAAGGTGTACACACACACACACACACACACACACACGGGGGTGTGTGTGCAGAGAGACACAGACAGACAGGAAGATGGAGAGATAGAGACAGACAGAGAGAAGGAGACAGAGAAACATGCATGCAAGCTTCTGCCTGTGCATGAGCCTAACTGAGTTACCAAGCTACCCTTTAGCCACAGGCTGGGAGCTTCTGCAGCTCTTGCTTCCTGTAGCACTGACACCATACTGGGCCAATGAGTGCCATACCCAAACCACACTGACTGGAGTTGGTTGTGCCAGGATGGCCTATATCATAATATCAGAGTCTTCTTGTGATGTTAGTTTTTGTCAACTTGACACAAACTAGAGTCACATAGGAAGGCAGCTTTCCAGAGTATCCATCTCCATCTCTCTCTTCTGTAGACCCCTGTGCACTGGGAATCATCACAGAGCTGTGTCACTCAAGAGGATCTGTGACTTCCTCATGCCATGGGAGTCCCCCATGTCTCAGAGCAGTCTCTTCTCTATTGCTCAGGATGGTGACTGTGGAGCTCTCAGAGGCTTCAGGGCTGTGTCTGAAGAAGACTCATGACAAAGACACTCCTTGATCATGCTTTGCTCAGATGTAGGGCCTCCTCTTGTCTATGAGGAAACTTGTGCTACTGTGTGTCCATGCTCTAGCATCCAGAGCCCTGTGCAGTTGGGGATTCCCACACCGCTGATCAAGCTCTGCTTTCCCTGACATGGGTATCTGTGCTCTTGTCCTGCCTTCCACAGGAACTCTGCTATTCATGTCCCATTCTGCTCAGGCCCTCACTCAGCTAGGTGGCTGGAAGGCCTTGCCATTTGCTGTGAGTGGAATTTAGCTAAGGTTCTCTGCGTGTATCTCTGGTCTTGGCTCCTGCCACCAGGGTCTTGAGTAAATATTTCCTTTCTTGTCTTGATGAATGGGAATCCAAATAAGTTTTCTTTAATACTCACTTCTGAAGCTAAGGGCCATTTCCCTCCTTAGAGTCATTGGCCTCATTTGAAGCAGGACTGGTCTGTGCTGTAGACAGAGATCAGATCTTCTGATTGCTTTTGTCCAGGAAGGAAGTCTTCTCAGACTAAAGGCCAAGAAAGAGAAGCAGGAGCTTCAGCTGAGCCACCAAAGGCCACCCCAGCTTCATGGGGCCAATGGCTACCCACGACCAGTGATGGAGACAAATTCCCTCCCTGAAGCGTTGGCGGAGAGAGTAAACAAATGATATTCTTAAAAGCAGAAAACAAATGTGGTTATTATTTCAGAGTAATTCCATGACTGCAGGCACAAACAAAGAAATGAAATATATTCAGGATGCAGCATGTCCCAGAGGTGTTGACTTCTGGATGAAGGTGCGCGGGGCCACAGAACGAGATGAGTCCTCACTGCATGGTGCCAGCACACAGGAGCTCTGAGGAGATGAAACCGTGATAGTTGCCCCAGGTTTGAGAAAGCACCAGTGCCAGTGCTGAGCAATGAGGGNTGCACTAGGTGATTGGGTCTGGGGCAATGTCCTGTCTCCATGGCAGGTACACGGCNAGGAGTGAGGAGGGACCAAATCCTGCACCCCTTCCCACATACATGTTGTTAGGGAGTTGACCAGAGTGCAGGCTGAGCTGGGTGAGCAGATAGGGACAGGAGCTGAGGCAGAACCCTGAAATGGGGGTGGCTGAACATGTATTAGGGAAACAATGGGTCATTGTCCCGAGATCCTGAGGTACTGGCTTTTCTGTGGAGCAACACAGATGACCCTCTAATCTGGTCCTTCATCCCTGAAAAATGGTGTGCATGGCCACTCCACTTTAAGCCCATGCTACCCTTCCCTACCTGCCTTTCCCAGTTGCTGCTCACCTCTTGCCTGGCCCTGCTGTGGAATATCCACAATCAGCTCTAACAGGTAGGAGGGAAGAACCTATGAATGACCCTGCCAAGTGAAGTACAGAAGCCTATCTCTTCCCATCGAGTGCATTNCTAGATTTCCCCAAGATCTGGGGTCTCTCCATGCTAGGGACAGTTTTCAGAGGAGCAAGTCCTGCATGCCTACCCACTTCTCAAGCTGAGGGGCAGCTCACNACAAGGTCTCCATGTGCTTTCCCTCCAGATGTCAAGTGTCTAGCAGGAGGCAGGGGAGACTCAGACACTGCAGGGAAAGAGGAGCAAAGCTCTCTCTGGGTGACAGTGGCTGTCACCTTAGGTCACTTTACCTCAGCTATCCTNTNCCTTCNAGGGACACCTCTGATCACAATCTTGGTGCTCAGGGAGATGGAAAACACCACAGNGATCCTTTTGGGACTCCAGACCAGGAAATGCTCCACGTTTTCAGTAACAATGATGATGAATATGTGNACACANACTCTGACACCCACCTGCCCACCTGCCTTCTTCCCATCACCTCATTCCCACTGGCTCTGGGTCCTGGAGCTCTATTTACAGAGTGGTACCTCCTGCTGTAAGAATACCACCAGGCTACATCTGTGAGCACACACACACTGACTCATGAACGTCCCAATGCATGGGTGCATGGCTTCACAGATGTGCCTACCTGCCATAGGGTGAGACTCAATTGATGCCCATAACATGATATTGGAAATAAGGCTCAGAGCACTTTGTCCTGGGTCATTGTCTAGGTAATGAGTAAGTTTCTGGAAGGTGGAAACTTGGCACTGGCACTNATGCTCAGAAGGTCTCCAAAGGGGAGAAGGAAGGTGATGCAGTGCTTGGGCTGTGGATCCCANCACTGAAGCATGCTCTTGGTCCAGAAATCCTCCCCAAAGTCCTGTCATTCTTCTAATGGGTAAACTGAGGCTCAGGGAGGAAGAATGACTCCCCAGATGATCCATAGAAAGTACCATCAAGTGGCATCAGCCTAAGCCTGAATGACTCCACTGCAATCTATCTACCTGGCACGGACCTGGTGGGAGGTATGAAACCCTTCCCATTGGACAGCTGAGCTGGCTGCCATGGTGGCCAGACCCAAAGGGATCATGGAGTCTATTGGTTTTTGAAACTGCCTAGCATCAGCTCTGGAGCAGAGCTGTCCTGGGGTGGACTCGCATCTGGGAAGAGGGGAGAGGAGAGGCTAAGACTTGTCCCCGAATTCTCTCCTGTAAGGTGGCATCTGGGCCTGTACAGAGCCTTACAGAGGTGTTTGCTCATGTGGGGAGGAACTACTGTCAACCCACAGGTGCCTGTAGGGCACTAGCATGAGAAGCGAAGGGGAGCACTCATGGTGACGTCTGAGGGAGAGAAAACAAAGACTACGGACTGATCATAGAGGCCAAGAGTCGGCAACAAGGCCATCTCTCTCCCCAGAGATAACAAAAGCCTGTGCATAGCATGCCCTTACTCAGGAGGGGCACACACCCCACCTAATTCAGAACCTCTAGGCCAGCGATAGACTTCCAGCCCATACCAGACTCCTAAGAGCTTGCTTGCCCAGGAAGCTTCCTGAATGGCATATTTCCACAGGCTTGTATTGGCTCCTTACCCAAAGAAAAGTCCTCATGCCCTCCTGTGGCCAGTTCTGGAAGGAAGGGCTGCTTGTTACACAGCACAAACCAGCCCTACTGTGCTGGAGAGAGAGCTGATCTTCCTCTCTGCNCCAGACTCCTGGATCTCTCCTCATGATGACTCCTTAGGGGCAGTGGTGCATGCCAATTTATCATAACTGAAACATTCCATCCAGGGGGAGGCCCCTTAAGACTCAGGAAGTAAGCAACTCACAAGTCTCAAAAAAATCCCTTAAACTTATTAGTCACCAAAACCTCCCCCCCAAAGGTTGTATAAGCCATAAAGATGCTGAGCAGAGGCTCTTAAACCTTTTGAGCTGCCTGCAAGTCATGCAAGGAGCTAGCTCCCTCTTCGTGAATTATCACCCATGCTGGGTGGGTTTTGGGTGATGNAACTGCCTTTGAGTTGATTATGCACCTGTCAGTAACCCCTCCCCCATCTCCTGTAACCCCAATAAACTTATTAATACGTCAAGTAGGACTTTGGTGGTGTTACTTTAGTCTACCGCCAGTTCCCTATCTGGGGTGAACAGACATCTCCCTGGGAATAATGCCATACATGTGATTAGAGGATGGAGGAGGGGACCCAGGAATTGGTCCCACTGTCTCATACTGACTATGCTCTGACTGCCATACTCTAGGGCAGCTTACCACAGTATACCTTTGTTGAGGAGCAGGAGGGTGCCCTAGGCTAGGCTGACTCTTCCTGACATGAGCATCCAGACTTCACATGAGAAGGGACATTGGNTGGGGACTTTGTAGGCTGATGCAAGCTGCCCTGTGCTACCTTCTCAGGCCCAGCACAAGTCAGATCCTTAATGGCAGACTGGTTTTGTCACCTGCCTCTGTNGCTTTGACGATCCATGGGGGTCTCTTTGTAACAAAGCACAGACTACCAGAGAGTCATATCCCACCCAACACGCCACAGCTATCCAGGGTTGGTATTTGTCACAAGGAGCTGGCAAGTGGCACCAGGTAGTGACTCTAGGCCTCATCTCCAAGGACTGCTCTTTGGAGGCTTGAGTAGATTTCTGTGAAAAGAGAGTCCTTTGGGGTGTATGGACTTTTGAGCAGGACTTCCCTTCTGTGTCCTGACCATTATGGCTCACAAGAATTGGGAGGCAAACAGATACATATGGCAATCCATCTTCCCTCAGGTACATATGGCAGTCCATCTTCCCTCGGGCCACCTGGGAGGTCTCTGGCCCACAGGGGTGAAGTAAAGCAGACGATTATGCATCTTTAATGAGCAGAGAACCCTCTGTGTGTGTGGCGGGAGGAGAGGGTTAGGGGCTCACCCCAGAGATATGGAGCATACCTGAGGAGGACTCTCGTATAGTACGGAAACCCTGGGTACAGTCTCGAACCCAGGGATGGCTTCAGAGCCCATTGCTGCAAAGCCCAAGAAATTCTTGGCACTCAACTCCCAGAGCGCTGCAAAGGGTGAGCTGATGACGATGTCAGTCTCAGGTGCTGTGATCAGGAAGGACCCAGGGCATGGTGCCCACCTGCTGTCCCCACCAGTCACACAAACTATTCCCCTCTCCCAGGACACCACGGCCAGGGAACAAAAGCCATGCTTATCAAAGGACTTTTTTTCTTTATTTTCATAATTTAGCTGAATCAACACAAAATTGGATACCGTAAAACAAGGGGAAAAATATGCTGCAACATCTTAAATCTCCCGGTCTCTGCCCTCAGAGGTGTCTATGCTAGCTTTCAAAAGAAACAGCCGAGGGGAGGTGGTATGGATGTTGAGGTTCAGAGGTGACATGAGACCTCCTGCCCTGCTTACCCCCTGTAACACAAGCCGTCGGAGCCTGGCACTGTGGGGGATAGTGGCCTTGCCTGACCACCTCCTCTGACGAGAACCCCTCATCTCAGCCTCATCTCTCTACCCAGGATGCTCATCCCTCTGTGTGAGTGAGGGGAGAAAATGTGGATACTGGAATGGGTCTCACAGAAAGGGGCTTTCTTTCCTATCTTTAGCCTATGGTTGCTGGAACGGCATCTATATACTGGAGTTAAATACATTTTTTTTTTTTTACTTTTTTCTTTAGTAGCATATTACTAGCATGATAGTCATGTTAATTGGACGTGTAGGTAGTATACTTTTAGAAGAACTCAGGAAAATGAATGGGGATCATGTCTGTCCCTTATCCGCTGGCCTCTGGTACCACCATGTAGGGCAACCAAGGAAGGTGACTCTTCCCCAGCTCCTCCACCCCCTCCAGCCCTGCTGTTCAGCCTCCTGATGTGGAGAACAAGGACCTCAGAGAATGAAGGGGGCCATTTACTTGGGAAGGGCAAGTTGGCCCAACATGGACTCAAGATCTATGGATGGCAAAGAGGGGTAAGAGAGAGAGGGACCAAAACCCATTAGAGGAGGCATGACCAAAATATTGTACACGCAATGTTTACCAACACACAGACTCACAAGGGGCGTGAGCTACCAGACCGAACCAAAGCAAAGAGAGACACGGTTTCCTAGCATGGGCAAGGTCCTCTGCACCTTACCCACAGCTTGGCCCCTCCACACCTGCACTGAGGTCCTCCATGGCCACCCCAGAGTCTCCAGGATCACAGGGGGCCTGGCCACAACTCTNGGGATGGTCAGACCTGCCGTCAAATGTTAAATAGGATTTTCTACAAATATACAACATATAAAAACTGTTAAATATATAACTTTAGGCTTTTGCAAAATACATTTAATGATCTCTTTCAAACAGGGTTACTTCAGTTTTCTTTAATTTGCTTTCTGGAGCTAAATGGTGTATCAGATGAGATAGCAGTCACGGGAGACCCAGCATGCTCTTGGCAAATGGTGGATT
>LZPO01108155.1:78429-91055 GCA_001675575.1 Neotoma lepida | reverse complement strand
TCAGGTTCTCACCCTTGTGCTGCAAGCACTATACTAGTTGAGCCATCTCCTCAGACCAATAGATACAATTATTCTTACATGAATTTCTGGGACTTTCTTAGGAGGGAAAAATTGGAAAGTGTCAATAAATGCATATAAAGGTATTCACATTCCTAATTTTCCTGAATAAAAGATTAGGATTTTTGTATTTTCACAGCATATAACATGATTATGTAGAATAAGGTGACCCAGATACCAACTTCTTCCAGCTGAGGAATATAGAGCAAGAAATAAAGTTCTTGATATCTGTCAAACTTCAAAACCATATTGACTATCAAATCTCCTTGTTCCAAACCTTGAGTTAAGCCCTGCACCTTNCCACATAAGACAGTGAAGTTCTCTCTTCCTAGTGGTCAGCACACTGCCCTGGATACCATGGATATGCAATGAATATTTTTCATCTGCTATACAAAAAGACCATGGCTATGTTCTTCTAATGAGCCCTGTAGTTTTTGCATGCTAGGCATTCCCTTCCCGTCTCAGAGTAATTTGGCCATCTGAATCCTCTGACCGATAAAATGTAGTGTGACTCATGCTGTACATCAAGAGATTATGGTTTATGTTTTTGTCTGTTTGGAATGATCTTGAAAGTCAGCCAGTATGCAAAAAGTACAACTTTTAAGAAAGAGCAGAGAAAGACCGTATGGACGGAAGCCTGAAGGCATCTTGGATGTCATAATAGCCCATACACAAATGCATATTTACTATCTGTATCTTGATGATTAAGGGATATGAAACACAAAGAATACAAACCACACATCCAAATATATTTGAACAAGTATTTGATGATAATATATGTGGCAAAGGAGTTCATATACATGTTTGTTCATTTTTAAAGTTGTTTTTTTAATGTTGTATATCTTAAAAGCAATAAATCTTAAAAGAAATATTCTAGAATGCATCATTTGAGTCAGAACTTGATAATCTAGTGTGAATGGCTGAGCTACATATTCTTCAAAGTTTAGAAATGCAAAGTTACAAAAATATATTTAAATTTCTATCTAAAAGACTTGCTTTTCATAGTGGTACTTCACTGGCCCCTGTAATAACTCCCAAAATGATAAACCCTTCAAATTTTAAATCATATCCAGAAAGAGCATTATTCTTACATTATCCCTGCAGACAACTTGCTTTTGACATGACTCAACTTGTTTTGTTTTCTGGTGTTGAAAGGAGTGGAAAAAATGATCCATTTAATAAACGTTTCTGAAAAACATTAACATATAACAAGTGAAAAGGGACATGCTTTTAAAGCTAAGAGGAAACAAAGCCAGCTGCTCAGAGAAAAAAAATGAATCAACTGAAATAAATGAACATGGTTTTATTTTCAAACACAGCCTCAAAGACCATTCATGAACAATAGAGGCCACTTTGGAAAATATCTGATTTGAAAAATTACGAAAATAAGTTCTGTAAAAGAGAATACGAAGACAAAAACAGATCATAGCAAGAATAATGGTCACCATCCAGAGGCCTGATGTGTATGGTGCTGGGGACACAATGAAAATGAGTCCAAAGGACTGTAAGGAGGTCACCAGAAAGCAGCAGTGAAGTGATAGATCAAATGCAGCCCAGCTGAGTTCCCCAAGGTCTACTACTATCTAACAGGGACTGGGATTTCCATTTTCAATCCCAAATGCAGGAGGAAACATTGGTTGATCCCTATAGTAAGACTTGCTCACCACCTGTCATGAGAAAATGAACACAGAAGAATCATTAGGNTAAACTTGTCATGCACTGATTTCTACAGTCAATGCTTTACAGAACTTCCTGGTTGAAGACTGAAAAATTCTTCAGTCTCCTATATAAGAATTTTAATAAAATAATTAACTTTTATGTCTCTATTTCCAGCCATAATTAATTTGTTACCCGAAAATATGGTCCCTGTCACTAGAGTACCCAAGATCCTTCTATGCCTGCACTGCTCTGAGATGTCACAGAGAAACTGTACCTCCATAGGACAGTGCTGCCACCTTCCACATAATTCTCTCTCAACAATCCTGGACTGCACTGTCACTCTAATGCAGCTGAAGAAGCCAGAACTAGAAAATTGATGCTGTTCATGAGGCAAGATTTGTGCTCAATTCCAAAGGTCATATATTTTCCCCATCTCATTTAATATCATGATAAAACCTATAATATCAGTTAATGAAATATCCTTTATACATACNATTAAAATTATTGAATCTTCAAAACCATGTAAAAAAATCTTATTTCCAAGTGTTTCNATTCCTTTTTATTTGCTGCTGTCAATCTACCACAGACTCCCAACGTAATGAAGCTGTCTGTGTCTCTCTTTGCCCCGCTAGGTCAGAAGACCATCAAGAACACTGGCTATNGTTCACCATGCCAACCTAGCCTCTGCCTAGAAGATGGTAGCATCATAAATGTAAACCCAATTTGAAACATTCAAGATAAATTTATAGAAAGAAACACAATACCAAGAAAGTTCTAGCCATAGTGTCAGCCTGATTCACATATTTTTCTTCTATTACTTTCNCTTATTCATTTGTGAATTAGAGAAAAGCACTTTCACTTTTAATGAAGAGTCAAGTTGCTTGTACACCAGCATTCTCCCAGAGCTCAGTTGGAGTAGCAAGTTGAAGATGGAACTATCCCTTGGGTCTGATACCCTTATTCAGACTCTAGTAGGTCTCAGCTCAGGGCAGGGTCTCGCTAAGTCATGCTTCTCTCTGCATTTTGTTCTTGATGCTGCTAGTTCTTTGGCTTGATTCATTTTCATACAATATGAACAATTCAAAGTCCCAGATTTGGCTTTTCAGGGTTCCCCACCTTCCTAATTTTCATTCCTCCACTTCATCCCAAGATTGAAGAAAGGTATCTCTTTGGCTGTCTCCCATATCCCATACCGACAGAGACACTGTAGTAATTCTCAGTAGTGTGTCATTGTAAGGCTGGCAGCCGATTGCTGGGTGGAGTAGTTAGTCAACTTCTCTGATGATGAGTTCATCCCCCAAGTCCTCAGGATTCTAGTAGATACGCAAAACTTGACAGAGGTGTTTCTTTCTTCTTCAGTCTCTAAAGCCAAGCAGGTCCCCAAATCTCCTACACTCTTAAAATGGAGGGTACCAGGCAGGTCCCCATCCTGCACAATGTAGCCACACACTCTTAGAATGTAGAGTACCAGGCAGGTCTCCATCCTATATAATGTGGCCATGCACTCTTGGGATGTAAAGAACCAGGAAAAAGATATCCAGAAGCCTTCTGCTATCTCCTACCTCTTCATACCTACCATGGTACCACTGTCACTGCAAATNGCCTTGCTGCAGGGACTGTCTGCTAGAAGAAAAATGAAGAAANAGGGGATTTATGCCAAGATCAAGCTTTGCCTAGATGAAGATAAAATCTTGCACTGATTCTAAAAGAGATAAGTTGACAGTTCCAAAGACCTTTTTTCTTTATTCATATGAACAGCATTTGCTTAGAGGAAAGTTGTCAAAACAATCTATAAAATGTTCCTGAAACAATTATTTCTCTCTCCGCAAATGCTATGACAACCCACATACTCTGGCTCTCAGACCTTGAACGTATCATAGGGATTGAGGTANAGTGACAAGCTTTCGTGATGGTAGAATGGAACCGATGAAATAGCTTTCCAATCAATCGGATTCCGGCAGCAGCTGCGGTGGCTCAGTTCTTCTGTAGCTCTCTCCCTGTCTCCCTTTCACTTCCGGAAACATGGCCTCTGGTGTGGCTGTCTCTGATGGTGTCATCAAGGTGTTCAATGACATGAAAGTGCGCAAGTCTTCAACGCCAGAAGTGAAGAAATTCAAGGCAGTGCTCTTCTGCCTGAGTGAGGACAAGAAGATCATCCTGGAAGAGGGCAAGGAGATCCTGGTAGGAGATGTGGGGCAGACTGTGGACGACCCCTACACCACTTTTGTCAAGATGCTGCCAGACAAGGACTGCCCTACGCTCTCTACGATGCAACCTATGAGACCAAGGAGAGCAAGAAGGAGGACCTGGTTGGTGTTCATCTTCTGGGCCCCGGAGAGTGCATCCCTTAAGAGCAAAATGATCTATGCCAGCTCCAAGGGCGCCATCAAGAAGAAGCTGACAGGAATCAAGTATGAATTACAAGCAAACTGCTACAAGGAGGTCAAGGACCGCTGCACCCTGGCAGAAAAACTAGGTGACAGTGCTGTCATCTCTTTGGAGAGCAAGCCTTTGTGAGTGGCCTCCAGCCCCCTGCCTGGAGCATCTAGCAGCCCCAGACCTGCTCATGGGTGTTGCAGGCTGCCCCTTTCCTGCCAGACCAGAGGGTCTGGGGGGATCCCAGCAGGGGGAGGGTAATCCCTTCACCCCAGTTGCCAAATGTCCCTCCTACCCCCTGGACCATCCTCCTCCCTCCACCCCTGATGATTCTGGCCTCCCAAACTGCTTTTATCTTCCAATTCCTCTTNGGTTGAAGCAAACCAAGTCCCTTCCCAGGCACCCAGTTTGGGGGGGAGCCTGCCTTTTGTTTTGTTTTTTTAACGACACCCCTACTCCTCATTCCCCACCCCCATCCCATGCTGCCAACTTCGAACCACAATAGTGATTCTGTTTAGTTCTGTTAGTTCTGTGTGTAAGTAAAATGTGGAAATGACCCTCCCTGCGCCAGATGGTTGCCCTCCCCTTTCCCTTGTTCTCGGCCACTCATGGAAGCAGGACCAGTAAGGGACCTTCAATTAGAAATAAATAAATTTTTAAAAAAAGGCTAATTAAAAAAAAAAAAGAAAGAAATAGCTTTCCAAGACGGGCTCACATAACCTCATGATAAATTTAGTGGTATGATTGCTAACTTAGAAAGTATGTGCATATACCAATACTTATCTGATACAAATACATGTTCATTTTTAAATGGGTATTTATTCAACATCAGCACATAAACATGTATCCATCTTAAATCTGGAAATCAAAAGTTCTGTGTTCAAATCCCAATTCTTCCTCACATGATTTTAACAATTTTCTGGGTGGCTTTGCTCTCATTTGATGGAAACACAGCCTCATGTTCCATATTTTATATTTATCTTCAAAGAATACTTTACAAACGTGTATTATCATAGTGTTTGAATCAAGAAACAAATGCTAGTTCCATGTGTGGCTTAAAGATTACACAACTGTGAAAATTGTGTCTAGCAGAATATTCCCATTTTGATATGTACCATAAAGAAAATACAAATCAAGTGCACACATGCGGCCAGATATGCGTCTAGTAACCAAAGTATCTCCTCACCTCTTTTGATTGTATCCCGCTTTGGGGCTATATTTCCAATGACTTCCAGTCTTGATGTCCCCGCAAATTTCCAAATGTTTAAAGTATTATAAAATTTTCAAACAAATATAAAATTATTTTTACAAATGGAATAAGCATGCTACAGGTCCTTATTGAGAAAAGTTTTGCAGAGTTAGACAATTCCTAGAGGGTTAGAGACACTGGAGTAGAGACTGGGGGCATATACCTTCTAAGTCTCCACAACCAAAACAATGATGCAAAGAAAAATCGCTCCTTAGGCAAACAAAAGCTTATTATTTTAGGGAAAAATACTTTCAATTTTGAATATAACTCCTAATCCATTCTCCATTTTTCTTAAAGTGGAGCAATTTCCTTTTAAGTGGAAGTAGTTGCATCTTCACATCTATTTGAAAATGTAATTAGATAGAAACATAATACACTCCAGCTGGAAAACGAACAATCCATTTTTCCTCTTCCTAGACAAGGTCACACTGCTGAGCACACTCAAGTTAAGCGTGATACAGAAGTCAAGCCATAAATCCAATGAGATGGAAGTCTCTGGCAGCCCAGACACAAGTAAGGCCCAGTGTCAAAGGGACTCACACTCAATTATCTCTGTTTCATTTAAAAACTCTCAATCCTTGTTAACAAATAGTCCCTCTCTTAGAAAAAAAAAAGTGTAGTATTTTAGAAAGCAGATCAACAAAAGACACTGTCATTTTTTTATATAAAAACCAAAACATATTTGGGGGAAAAATGTAAGTGAAACTAATTTGCTACATATGTTTTATACATACAGTACATAAGGGGGTTTCTCCGACGCCATATGGAACGCATCTGAACTTGTAAGACAATGACCTTCATAAATCACTCTAGGCTCCAACTCCAAATTATGTCTTGTTCCCCCACTCATGGGATAGTCACTATATCTCATATAAATTCATTATGTTATATGTGCACAATAATCTATCTCTACCTTTATAAGGAATGATGTCATAACATACAGGCAAGGCTTTCCAGAAGAGAAAGAGCTCTCTCACCAGATGTGCCAGCATATAATACAGTCTCTACACTCGTGGTCCACAATGGCCCCTCCACACTGCTGGAAGAAAAGAAAATTCATGGAGAAAGCAATACACGATCTAATGACAAAATGGCTTCTATGCCTTCTCAATTTTTTTCTTCCAAGGTTAAAATGTAAACTAAAACTATCTTATGTATTTTCTTCCTATACGTTTCCCATTTATGCCCATATAGCTGCCTACTTATTTTTGTCTGTGCTAAACCACTAGCCAGGTTCTACCAGGGTTTTCTCTTAACAGATGAATTGCTGAGACAAAGGTTTAAATTAAGAGAGCAGCAATGTTTGCCAGTGGTGGATGGAGAAGATAAAGGAAATACAGATATTCCAGTTCAACATCTTTTTCCATGAAAAATAGCCTTTTACCACCTTCCTTCCTGATGTAATCTTTCCTCCACATTCTATAGTTCAGAAGAACAAGTTTGTCCTCTTGTTCACCTGGAACCATTTGAGGAAATGAGCACTGAGATAAGATAGATCAAACTTCCTGATTCTTCTTCCTTACCAACCTGGAACTTCTTAAATCCATAATGTGAAATGAAAACCACTGAGAATAGCTCATGCATGAACCTGTATAAGGACCACTTTTTAGTCCTCTGCTATCATCCTCTTTCCTTAGTTNTAGTGTTTTCTTTCACTCTGGGTCAAAGATCAAGCACGTAACATCAGGTAACAAAAAGGACAAAATAAGCACACATTGAATGAGTTACATAAGCATTAACGGCTAGAATGAGAGGTTATTATGAATATGACAGCCTCAAGAGGTTATGCCCCATCGAAAGCAGGATGCTCTGAATAAAAACATTGCACTTNAGATTTCTGGGGAGGATGGGACACTGTAAGGGCCAAGCATGTACAAGCTAAACCTTATCTACAGGCTGGTTCACATCTAAAATACAGAACACATACAACTTCCAACCAAGAATCTAAACTTTGCTGGAGAAAGAAATATGATTGGAAATTGAGAGTCCAGATCATCTCTAGCTGCTATCTAGTTTGAGATGGAGAAAGGATCAATAAAGAATGCCAAAGCAGTGACCTGTAAGAACAGCATGAATGNATAATGCTCACCTTTAATGTCCCAACTTTGCAGGAGATTATCAAGATGTCTTAGTCGGTCTCTGCTGCTGTGATGAACACCTTGTCCACAACCAACCTAGGAAGAAAAGGTTTTATTTCAGCTTTACCNTTCATAGCCCATCATGAAGGAAAGTCAGGGCAGGAACTGGAGACAAGAACTGAATCAGAGGCCATGGAAGAATGGTGCTTACTGACTTGTTCTCCATGGATTGTTCATCTTGCTTTCTTACACAACCTAGAACCACCTATCCAAGGGTGATACCACTCACAGTGGGCTCGGACCTCAACCATTAACGAAGAAAATGCCCCNTAGATATGCCTAGAGGCCAACCCAATGGGGGCTCCCTCTTCCCGGGTTACTGTTGCTCATGTTACCATGGCAAAGANCAACCAGCATGTCAGAATAGGACATTTGATAGTAAATTTATACTTGAACTAACGTTCTTTTTTTTAGAAAAAAAATATTGTGATGAAGAGATTAGAGCTTTTAGAGTGCCTACTTCCTGTAAGCATTCTGAAAAGCCTACAAACTCATATAACTAAGTGCACCCACATTTACATGCATACGTGTACACACTCACAGAGGACTAAGCAGAAAAAATGCTGCAAAATCTGTAATAATGTTGAGATTCCTCTTGAAATATGCAATTCACAAAAAATAAATGTCCACAGAGGTGTCAATACTCTTCAGAAAAAGTCGAGCTTGTATGCAAATGTTATCTTACAGAAGTAAAATATTATCATATTCTAAAATAATATCAATATTGCTTTATGAATTTTATTCTATATACAAAGCATAAATTGATAAGATCAGGCTATTAAATGAGCATATAAGCTTTATTCTATACTTTGGTTCTAGAAACCATCACTATTTTTAATCATTTGGTACAGTCAGTGAATCTCCCTCCACTTCTGAGTCCAGAATTATTCCCCAACAATGAATTATTAGAAAGCTAGACAAAACAATGAAATAGTTGTTTTTCAGACATGGATAGTAACATAGGACTGGGATTCCTCAAGAAAAAAGGAAGAAATTAGATGATCTGACTATTGTCCTTGAGGTCATGTAGGAACAAGTTTTAGATCATAGACCAGGAAAAGTTAAGAAGACAAATTGGAGTGTAGGTAGGAAAAAAATGCCTAGAATTTGTGGGGCAGAGTATTGAAGAGGAAAACATTCTGAACATTTGCCTAAAAGTTCCCTGAAACTATCACTAAATCCAAAATCTGTAAGTCCAGAATAAAATANTATGAAGCAAAGAAAAGAATTACCAGGAAGTCAAAAGTCAAACAACTCTTAGAACATTCAGAGCTGACAACCACTCAGGTTCACAGTTCAAATGGGAGCATTATTGAGTAGAGGTCCCAAGGGNTTATGTCTCAATAGAGAAGGCTTAACTCATCCCAGAACAGAGAATATTCTGTACTGCTGCACCCCCATCCCCTTTTCCACAAACACACAAAACTGTTAAAAGAATTGAAAAAGGAGAAGGAGTTACTGTTCTGAGATTAAGAGCACTGGATGGACCATCACTGTCTGTAGTTCCGGTTTCAGGGATCCAGCGCTCTCTCTGGCCTCTANGNGCACCAGTCACACACATGGTGCACAAATAGGCATGCAAACAAAACACTCATACACATAATTTTTTTAAACTTTTTTAGAAGAAAAATATTGAAGAATTAATATTACCCACAAAGTACCTTGACTATTAGAACAAAGTCTAAAAAAATGTTTAAACACTGTAACAAAATCAAGCACTCAAGAAAAAATTCACAAAGTCTAGAATTAAAAAAAAATGTTCTAGGTGCTTAAAATATTCTGGTACTCTGAGTCACAACAAAAAGAAAACAAATTAATCAACATAAATAGAAACTACAGAATTAAATGATGGTACAAGTGAAAACAACTATTTTCAAAGTGCTCAATACGTTCGAAGACTTAAAAGAAATCATGAGCCCAATGAGGAGAAAGATGTAACATGTAAAGTCAAGACCTCTGNTCATTTGGATAGGCACAAAAGTGTAACATCCGAACCAAAACTCCATTAGACAGGATCGAAATAAAGTATACGCTTGCAGAAATATAAAGGAATTTGCAAATATGACATTTGAACGTATGCTGAGGAAATGCAAATAGAAGACTGAAAAAAAAACAAATAAAAATGCAGTCACCCAAGGGTCATGTGAACTGTTTCAACCTCTGTAATTGTGGAAACCCAAAAGGAGAGGGGGAGGGAAATCACCAAAAAAATAATCGCTAAAAGATTTTTGTTGTTTTGGGTTTGAGGTGTATTTTGTTTGTTCCTCAAATGTGATGAAAGCTGCAAATGTACAAATTCTTATAAATAGAANCATAGTTAAAATAATAACACACATCTTGTCATAAACTATATGTACTAAAGACCAATTGAAACACATATTTAAAGTGTCAGGAGTGGGGAAGTCAATCTGGAATTACATGCTAGGCAAATAGAAACTGATCAAATTTAGTACTACAAACTCTATACTGAAACTGCTAACTAACAGAAGTTCTTTAGACAGAAGAAAAATGATTCAAACTGGAAACTTCAACNTAGATGAATGAAGAATGTTAGAAATCATAAGTATTTTAGTAAATGTTATTTTTTTTAGTTTTTAAGATGCTTTATGTTACCTGATTATAGAAAAAAAACAATAACAATGTACTGTAGGGTTACAATATATAGAGAAATAAAATGTGGTCAGAGAGTAAAGGATGGAGTTGACAAAGAAGTACACTGTTGAAACTCCTCCCATCATATACCAATTGAAGATGAATAAGTTAAAGGTGCATAATATAAACCTTTGAACAACTACCAAAATTTTGACAGTAGAGATAGTTAATACGAAAATAATGGAAGTGAACAAAATAAATGCATCAAAAAAGTAGAATACTAAAGACACTCAAGCCAGAAAAATCAAAAGAATTAAGGGAAATCAACAAAAGGACAAATATTAAAAAAACATAGCATCAATAATTCCATTAAATATAAATTGTCTAAACNCTTCAATTTAAAGGCAAAGATGTTTCAAGTTAATTTTTTAAAGATTCAGCTATATGCTATCTACAAGAGGATAAGAAACCANCTTTAAATATAAACACACATTCAATCTGAAAGTAAAGAAATACACAAATGTACAAAACAAAATTCATGAGAAAGCTATAGTAAGTGCTTCATATAATATAAAATATACTTTACAGCAAGTCATATTATTAGTGGGAATAAAGAGGAACATTTCATGATGAATAAGAAGCCTATTTACCTAGATGGTTTTACAACTGATTGAAACAAGTAGAGAATCAATAATGCATCATTTTGCAGCAAGAGCATTTGGNAAATACAGACAAGGCAAACTGATTTGAGAATACAATCTATTTAAACTTAGAAGAATTTATGGTTTGTGAGGTTGACAATCACTTTGATATATTCCTGGAAAGATTGCATAGATTTCCAAAATGTCCATGATCATTCCAAATACACTCCAAGGTGAGGGAAGTATTCTGGGGTAGAGTCATAGGATGCAGATGGTAGTCTTAGTTAATTAGATAATTTTCAATATTTAAAAATAGAATTAATTAAACACATTACTAGAAACCCTTCCAGGGGTCAATCTGATGGACATGATATCACCTAAGAAAGAAGTCTCCAGGAATCCCTGTGAAGGATTATCTTGTTTGTACTAACTAATGTGGGATGATTCACCCTAAAGATGATGGCTCTATTCCTTGGACTGGGAATGTGATATGCATAAAAAGAGAAAGCTAACTGAACACAGCATCATTGTTCTCTTCTTGATAGTGGATGCCATGTGACCAGATGCTTCAAAGTCCTGCTGCCTTGACATCCTGACACAATGAAGGACACTTAAAACTGTGAAGCAAAAAAAAAAAACAACTGTCTTTATATTGATTGGTCAGACTATGTATCACAGGAAGAGAAAAAGTAACTAAGATGATGGTCATATATTCACATATGTAAATATCTGTCTGAATGTGTTGCAGAGCTCAAAACATTCAACTTGTTCAACCTTTCAATCCCCTCAATTAGTATATCAACGGGGAAAGCCTGTTATATTAATGNTTTTACATAACCAAAACTTAACAGAATTCAGAGATATCTAAAATTCATCCACATCTCCCTAGTTTTATATCAGAAATCTAAATCTTCTCAATTAGATCATTGCAATTAACTCTCTACTCAAGGTCCCTTTTAATTATATTTGTTTAGCAAGTTTTTATTAAGGATATATGTCCTGTGCAATTTGAATAAATGTCTTAAAGGAAACCCAGGAGCTTAAAAATTTAGGGAAGATGATAATTAGCCAACATTCACGGTGTGGCATAGCTTTATAGATCCTTAAAAACTCAATCTTTGTGTTCTGAGCTCACTATGTATACCCAAAATCTTAAGAGTACCTGGCAGTTAGTAATTCAGGAAATATTATTTGTTAATCAAATAAATAAATGAAAGATCATAGTTGGAGTTTGAAGAGATGGCTCAGTGCTTAAGAATATGTAATGCTCTTGAGGAGGATCTGAGTTCAACTCCCAGCATCCATGTTAGGTGANTCACCAACTGTCTGTAACTCCAGTTCCATGGGATCCATGGAACAGTTCTGGCCTCTGGAGGCACCTGTACTCATATGCATATGCACACACACACCCCTACATACACACATATACATAATTAAAAATAAATGAACTTTTAAGATCAAAGATGGNTACACATGGTATTGGAACACCCAAGCAAAAACAATTGAATCAGTTCTTAAAAGGAAAATAAGACCAAGGAATACAATATTTCAGCTAGGCTTCTGGCCAAGCAAATAATACAGAAAACCCTGAAGCAAAACAATAAAGGGAGAATTGCACTGAGGTCAGTGTCGTGTGCATGTTGTGAAAAGGAGGGGTGGGAAGTCATGATAAAGGAGTGAGATCACAAAGGACTTACTATAGCATGCTGTAAAGTTAAAACACAGTAACTGCTGGGTGGATTACTGAAGAGAATTAAGCCAGCAGGTCCACAAGCAAACTTCCCCTTAGAACATCCATCCTGAAGCACTGTTGAGTGTTAACTGGAGAACAAATCTCCTCACAGACAAGGTAGCTCAATCTCAACAGTATGTGAGAACTGTAAACACTGTGGTAGTAAAGAATCTACTTTTTAA
>LZPO01108154.1:70601-81847 GCA_001675575.1 Neotoma lepida | reverse complement strand
TAGATAGATAGCAAGAATAGTAAAAGAAAACTAAAAGCAGAGATTTATGATCATTCTAACTCACATTTCCTCAATAACACATTGTAGTGGTTTGAATGAGAATGTCCCCCATGGGCTGATATGTTTGAATAGTTGGTCCCAGATGATGGAACTGTTTGATAAAAATTAGGAGGTATGGCTTTGAAGGAAGTCTATTACTCAGGGAAAGCCTTAAGGCTTCAAAAGACTCCTCTTATTTCCAGTATCTCTTTCCTTATACCTCCAAACTTGCAGATCAAGATGGGAACTTTTAGCTATTCCTGCTACCATGACTTTGCACTGCCATTGTGGATGCTAATCTTTAAACTCTAAGCCCCAAATTAAATGCTTTCTTTTATAAGTTGCCTTTGTCATGGTGTTTTATCATAGCAATAAGAAAGTAATTAAGCCACACATCTGAACTATCACATAGCCATATTGTTACCAATATCCTTCATTCTAACTGGCTGATAAATCANCCTCAGACAACAGACTGAAGATTCAGAGATCGGTTTCTTCTGTGAATAATTCTATACTGAAATGCTTTATAGTTAGGTGTGAACTGAGATTATCTGAAGAGGCTACAATTGTGTTGAAGATTCTGTGGAATTCCCAGCATTATGGAAAGAAGGAATGCTGCAGATTGAGAGACAGAATTCTCACAGACTATTTTAAGTATCATTGATAGATATGTACTACATCTCTCCAAATGACCTAACATATTTGAGATGATTGGGTAAAACTTTCAGAATGCTTTGTTAAACTTAGAAGAACATAGTTTTCCACAAATCCTAAAGGTAAAAGTATTATTAAGATCTAAAACTTACGGAAGAGATTTCTCCACCCTGTTATAATCAGCCTACCTGATGTCCTCACCCATGTATTTGATAAACATACTGGCTTATGACATTCTTCTGCCTAGTGTCTTCTCCAGTAGAACATGTCATTCAGGACAACCTGACTCTGTGGCTGTGGACACTGATAACAGAAGGTTTTGTGAGTTGTTTGGTTTAACTTGGTTTGGGTGTTTTGTCTGAAAGTAAAAATTGTTCTGACATGAAGAAACTGAATAAACTATGGTTGTCACATCACATTTAGATGTTGTTTGTCTTCTGATTACAGGTCTCACCCACTGGTCTCCAGGTCTTTTCAGAAGAGACATTTTAGGAAATGAGACTAATTGGAGACAANTCCTAGAAAACAGACAAGGTAAGCTTGNGGTATGTACCTGTGAGAATTGGAAGGAAGTCACCCTGGTAGACTCCAGGAATATAAACTGTGGTATTAAGTTTATAGCTAATGGAAACTGGAATAATTTCAATATAGCTTCTGCAGTTTAGAAGATGCCAATACCAAGTGCTATGGCATTTAACATCAGGGAAATAAGACTTGAGCACAGATGGGCTTTCAGGCTTCAAGGGAACAAATCCTTATATTTAAAGAGCTGTGAGAATAATTACATAGTTTTGTTGCAAGTTACAACGAATACATCTGAGTCTTTCAAATAGAGCTTTTTTGTCTGCTATAATTACACCTTTTGGAAAATGTTGCAAAGAATACTGGAGCACNTCTTCCTCAATCAGCATTATCATCATAAACATTTAAGTATATTTATTAATGTTCTTATGCATGCTTCTGCAAGGGAACTATTCAAAGCAACACAAATAAGTCTTTGATGTTTAAAAATTCCCATATAATTCATATAATTATGAAACTTGATATTTAAATCTCTAAACAATTGGAATGAAGTAATGTCACATGAGTTATATATAATTTACATGCAGATTATCTGTCTCAATCTACACACATTGGCTCTAATATTGTCTATTACTATATTATGGGGATAGGGTCAGAACAGGAATTTGATTTCTTTGGGAAAACAGAGAAGAACATTCAGACCCATGGACTCAGCAATATATAGAAGTCTGGAATGCTACTCTGCCCCTAAGTGGAGAGAAGGGAAACTTCTGAGATCCAAATGATGTAATGAGTTTACAGATGGATTTTATCTCCTAATTGCACATAAAACACCTCCTTGCTGCATTAACTTTTCCTGGAGAGTCATGAGCAAAACATCTGTTTACCCCAGATAAGACACTNACAACTTATCAAAGTAATGATGTGACCAAAGTCCAATTTGGTGAACCAATGAGTTCACTGGACTTACAGAGCATGGGTGATGGGTTACATACAGAAGTACGGGNAATTGTGAAATAACTACATCACCTCAAAGTCTTGTGCTGCTGTGAATAACAACCTCATGGAAGTTGTATCATGGAGCCTGGCTTTCAATTAATCTTCTACTTCCTATGTACTCTGTGTACATCTGCTAAGATCACTTGCATTTAGGAAGTGGGTAATGGCTGGAATTCCTAGTAATGACACAGTGATGCTCCCTCTATCATTCTCTTTGGAAACCTTAACACCATCATAACCATTACGTGCTATCTCTATATTGGTTTTGCCCAATTAGTTGCCATGGGTACCTGGCAAAGGTAGTTACTACACCAAGAAGGCAATCTAATGATCACGTTATGCTCTAAGCAAGAAGTTGTACCATACTAATACTTAAGTAGTTTCCTAACTAGCACATCTCCATATTAAATGAAACACCTAATCTTCTCAAAGACAAAGGTAACACAAACTTGGAGGAGTAAGAGTCAATAAAGGGTCAGGAAGTATGTTCTGGGCTCTTTGAAGAGACTTTCTCCCAAACTCCAAGCTTAGAGCTTGGTCTGAGGGGATGGAAGATGATGAGATCCATGGAACTACAACCTCTTAAGCCTGTCTCTTATACACATCTAGATGTGTATAAGAGACAGCTCTAGTTCTGATTGAATTCAGTAGACTTCAGTCAAAATACTTTTTATTTTAATGAAATTCCACTAACCTATAAAAAATTCTAAGTACAGAAACAAATATCATTTTATAGCTTCTTACATATTTCACATNTATTTCCTAAAGCATCAAATGAAAATATGCACATGGGAAAATTCTGAAATGCATTTGTACAGTCTTAGTTTGGATTACTATTGCTATGACNAAACACCATGAAACAAAGCAAGTTGAAGAGGAAAGCGTTTATATGGGTTACCTTTCCACATCCATGGTCCATCACTGAAGGAAGTCAGGACAGGAACTGAAACAGGGCAGAAACCTGAAGGCAGGAGCTGATGCAAAGGCCATGGAGGAGTGTTGTTTACTGACTTGCTTCTCCTTGCTTNCTCAGACTACTTTCTTACAGAATCCAGGACCACCAACCCAGAGATGGCACCACCCTCCCCGATCAATCACTAATTAAGAAAATGCCCTACAGCCATATCTTATGGAGGCATTTTCTCAGTTGAGGTTTCNTCCTTTCAGATAACTGTAGCTTGCGATAAATTGCCATAAAACTATCCAGCACAGTTACCTTGGTCCATTACATCAATAACATGTCAATCAGATGAGATGAGCAGAAGCGACTGAAAATAAAAGCCATAGTAAGACATGCACTCTGGCAACTAGAAAGTAAAATACACACAATGGTGGAAATATCTGCCACAAAGGGACAGAGACTGAGTCCCACAGTGCCATCCTTAGTAGACAAAAGAGTTCCCATAACCCAACTCATTCCAAACCTATATTTGTGTTTTCAGTGAAGAAAAGAATTTCAGGCATAACCAGTTTGAAACAGAGNTGGAGTTCTTTTAAAGATGTTTTAATAGTATAGGCATGTATTTCTCAATGGAAAGCAAAGGAAAGATAAACCCAAATGTGGGCTTGTGCTTCTCGAGGCAGAGTANGGGCAATCGAGACATACCCAAGTGTGGGTATGAGCTCCTAAAGGAATAGTTGCAATTAATGTCTCATCATTATCCATATATGTCATTTCAGTGACTCTCAAGTTATGACTCACTCAAAATATCGCTAAGAAACTTTTAGTTTTCTTTTTCTCTCTCTCTTTTTGAATAACTGAGACTATTGGGTGGCCCAAGAGATGTCTTAGATGGAATTATAATTTGATAGTATAACCAAATAGGCCCCACAATGGGCTCATATCCTGATGAGTGCAAAGTCAAAACAAACACAGCCAAGACATAAAATAGTAGAGAATTATTTATTACCTTCAACAGGCAAAGAGAGCAAGGGTGTCATTTCCATAGCCATATTTTCCTCAAGTAAAGAGTAAGGAATTTATTAGGGAAGCCTACCAATATGTCCATGTGGGAAATATTCCTATGCACAAGGAATTTAATATACATACTTCTGAGCATGTTCCATTAGGGTCATAGTTCAAGAAGAAAACAGGCAGAATGTAGCATCCCCATGCATTGGGATGANGTTATAAAGGAATATGGGAGGTCAATTCCTTGGGCACACTCAGCCCATGTTGCAGAGACTCAACAAGAATAGGAAATTGCTGCTCACTTCTAGATGATATCATNAGCCTCTGGCATCTGCATGATGGGGGCCAGGGGTTGAGAGGGGAGCAAGCTAGTAGTAAGCAGAATGCTGGAAAAGGTAATAAACGGACTCTGGCAGACTAAGCCNTTTCCCCCAGGGCTCTCCCTCAGCTTCATAGATTGTAACAACCTGAGCCTGTTTGCTCTCTGTGTAATCAAATCTGTCCTTAAACTTGAGATATGAAGGAAAGAGCACCTTCAAAGAAGAGTTAAAACAGATCTGGCTATAGATCCTTCTTTCTTTTTAGTTACTAACCTGAAGATAAACCCAGAAGCCATTAGGGTTCGCAAGTAGTTTAGCCCGTGCATTTTTCTGAGTAAATGGGTGTTCTNCANGTGTGAGATTCTTAGCAAACTACAAGTTTATAGTTGGGAAGGAAGAAAGGTCTTCAGTATTTGTTGCTTGAGCTAGAATTCGTGTTTCTCTGTTGGCAAGAGGTTTCANTTGGATTCTTGGGTGAGGGACTCCTTTCCCTTCTCATGTCTCCATATTTCTATCCTACCTCAGAACAACTCACCTCAGTGAAACAGAAGGTGTCGAATGTTCTGAGACCTAGAACCTAGACTACTATAAATAAAGGATAAATCACTACACACCTAACCTTTTCCTTATAAAATAAGCACAGACCCTCATTAAAAAAAAAAAACCTGTGATGACTAATCTTTGTTGTCAACTTAAAACATAAGAACATCAAGGAATTGATGAGGAATTGCCNCCATCAGATTGGTCTGTGGCCACATATAAGCAAGCATTTTCTTGATTGCTGATGGATTCAGGCAGGTCCAGTTCACTGGATGTGAAGTCATCCCTAAACAGGTAGGCCTATTGCTGTATAACAAAATTAGCCTAACAATCCATGAGGATCTATCCAGTCAGCAGCATTCCTCTGTAATCTCTGATTGAAGTTTCTATGTGGAGTTGCTTCTTTGGCTTCCCTCTGCCATGAACCTGTAAGCTGAAATAAACCTTCTTCTCTCCCAAGTTACTTTTGGTCAGTGCTTTATCACAGAAACATATAGACAAAGTAGGACAACAATCAAAAATAAAAGAAAGAAAGAAAGAAAAACAACAGCCAAAATCCAGTTGTCTGTGTCCCATTGCAAAAACAAAGAAGAAGTTAGACCAAAACAATATCACCCCTTCCTAAATTACCAATTCATAGCAATGTCCAATAAAGAGAGTAATATAAATGAAATCAAAGGTACAGAATGCAAAGGACAATAATAAACATGTTTAATGAGTTCAAAGAAAATAATGATGAAACAAACATTTGCATGAACTTAAAAAGGACAAAAACAAAGTAATTGAAGTCCACAAAAACAATAGCAAGTGGCTGAATGAAATATTGAGAACAATGAAAGATATGAAAATTAAATCAAACAGAGAAAAAGAAATTCTAAAGAAAATTCAGAATGAAATGAAGCAAAAAATGAAAAACTCAATAAACCTGATAAAAATTTTTCAGTTAAAACCTCACCAACAAAATGGGATATGAAGACAGTATATCAGAGATTGAAACCATGGTAGAGGGACTGAATTACTCAATTAAAGAAAATGATAAATTTTAAAACACACAAAAATGAAATAAACAGTAGCTTCAGGACACCATGGAAATAACAAATCCACAAATCATGGACATAGAAAGACAACTCCAGGCCAAAAATATAGATAATATTTTCAATAAAAAATAATGAGAACAAGAGATAGAAACTTGCCTGGTATGGCAGGAACCCCAAAGCTACTGTTCTGAGGATGTTCTTTCTGAGGGACCAGGAATGCCAGAAGAAAATTCTGGTTCCTAGTTCTCTGTTATCTCCTAAATGAGCACTTGTGCCTAAAAACTGTGTGAAATACGTGGATAAAACTGAGAAGAGGCCCTTCCGAACACCAGCTTGCCTGTCCAGCTTATTCTCCTCCCATATCTCATCCTAGTGTCTGTCATAAGTATTTTTAACAAAGCCCTGAGAATTAGAACTTGATGGGAACCCTATTTTCTGGATGCCCCTCCTGCTATACAGATATCTTCATCTGTCCTTCTCTATGTCACTGTCTCTCTGTCTATCTCTCTCTATCTCTCATCTGTCTATCTCTGTCTCTCTCTTTCCTTCCTCTCTTCCTCCATCAATCCCTTTCTCCTTCAATCCCTCCTTCATTTAAGCTCTCATCTATGAATCTATAAAAAATTTCCATCTAAAATTCACATTCTGTGGTCCATGAAACTTACTCTTTGAATTCACAAGAAAAGAATCAGAAAACCACTGAGTTCAGATGACTTTTGGTGGCTGATGAGTTACTAGGCTCCTACTTCCCAAGCCGAGCTCACCAGGCACATNGAAAAGCTCCATCATTTTCAAAGACATCCCCAAAAATCCTATTATACAATTCCCCAAATCTACAAAGGAATATCCATCCAAGTCCAAGAGACTCACAAAACTCCAAACAGACAGAACCAGAAAAAAAAAATGCCTACATGACACATTATAGTTAAAACACTAAAATCATAGACAAAAGAAGGGGGTTGAATGTGAAAAACAGAAAGAACAATTCATATGTAGAGGCAGTCCAATCCTAATCACACAAGTCATATGTAGAGGCAGTCTGATATGAATCACACAAGTGATATGTACAGCCAGGTCAATCTCAGTCTCGCAGGTCATACATAGAGGCAGGCTGATCTGAGTACTACAGGTCATAGTAGAGGCAGTCTGGTCTGAATCACACAAGTCATATGTAGAGGAAGGCTGATTTGAGTCCCACAGGTCATATGTAGAGGAAAGTCGATCTAAGCCACATAACATCTGTAGAGGCAGGCTGATCTGAATCACAAAAGTCGCATGTACAGACAGGCCGATCTGAGTCACACACCTCATATGTAGAGGCAGGCTGATCTGAGTCCCACAGGTCATATGTAGTCAGGCTGATGTGACTCACATAAGTCATCTGTAGGGGCAGGCTGATCTGAGTCACAGCTAATTACAGTGCAGAAACCTTTAAACCCCGAAAGGCTANACTGAGAGATAACCACTGACAATCCAGACTGTTATACCCAACCACAAAATAAAAATAAAAATGTTATGACAAAACAGCCTGGTGGTATGTATTAATTATAGGGAAATCTACTGCCTTCTAGTGCTCTCAGAGGAGAAAATAGATCTGTAGCCCCACTACAGTATACTGCAAGCTGCATTGCTACTTAACCAGAGTATCTGACAGAAAATAAGATTATGCTATCTACAGTGGGAAGAAATCCAGTGAGATTACAGGAATTTATTGATGGGATGATCATTATGTAGACATCCTAGAATTCTCTAGCAAGAGAAAGCCATCTGTAGCAGAGAAATCTCCATCATTTTGAAAGGATAACTCTTGGCCAACCTCTAGATCTAGGTAAAAAATGAAAAAATGTGACCTTGATATGTCAAAAGAATGAGCTGCAGAACTGTTTCCTAAGAGCTTAGTTTTGCCAAACCTACAAAATCTGAAGATCACACACAATTTATCAAATATGAGTTTTAAACCTGGGCCCAGATACAAGACCTGAGGCCTAAGAAAGCAGCATGATCAATTAGTACTAATGTCTGTCATCAGCTACCCATGCCCTGCATCCATGCCTCTCGTTCAGCTCCCAGTATGGTTATGCAGAGCAAACCCTACAATGAAACAGTGGTGGACCTAAAAGCATGAGCTTGATTAAAAGCTGATTGCCTTGGTATGTAAAGACAAATTCAAACTGGACTGTGAGTGTTCCATGGCCTCTTGCCTATCCAGTGACCCTGAATAAAAACAGTAAAGAGAATTTCTCTCAAAGGCAGAACTTCATTCATTTCACCCATGAACTAGTTACTTTTCTTGTTTTTATGAGAAAATACTTCACAAAAGTGCATGTGGTGGTTTGCATGAAAATGGCTCCCATAGGTTCATAAGAAGTGTCACTACTAAGAAGTGTGGCCTTGTTGGAGGAAGTGTGTCACTGGGGTTGGGTTTTNGGGTTTCAGAAGCCCAAGCCAGGCCCTGTGCCACTCTCTTTCTGCTGCCTACCAATTCAGATGTAGAATTCTTAGCTACCTCTCTAGCACCGTGTCTGCCTGCATGCTACTATGCTCCAATGTCATGTCAATAATGGACTAAACCTCTGAACTGTAAGCCAGCCCCAATTAAAAGTATTCCTTTATAAGAGTCATGGTGTCATGGTGTCTCTTCACAGCAAAAAAATCCTAACTAAGACAGTGACTTAAGGTAGAAGGGACATTTTGGTTCACAGTGTGAGGTTCCAGCCCACCAAGGGAGAGAGCCATAGTGACAGTGTTCTCAGGTACATAGTCACACTACCCACACTCAGGGTAGTCTTCCTTCTTCAGTTAGGCCTTTCTGAGAACACTGTCATGGGCACACCTATAGATATGTTTTCATGATAAATTTAAATTCAATCAAGTCGACANTAAAGTTANTCATCACAACCTGGAGCCTAAGGAAAATGTTGCCTCAAGGATGCTTGGCTAGTTAGATAGGCTCTTGATAGGAGAAACACTTAAATATAAAAAACAAGGACATACAAATAACGCAAGATGATGGCCTTCATTCACCAAGTGGATGTAAAGTATGAAGATCATATATTACCACCAGGAACACAGTCAACAACAGAAAATAATTAGCAAGATTGAGCCCAGGGACAATGTCCTGCCTGTCACAGAAACCCCAACACTGCTATTTTAGCATTGTCACATCGTGCAGTAGCCATAGTGGTGAGGCCTGAGACCCTACACTGCAGTTCAGTTGGGCCTCTCCCCACTTCTCTCTGCTCCCCAGAATTGCCAAGCGCCTCCTTCAATAAACCCCTTCTTGGAAACCCACTCAGGTCCCTTTCTCAGATAATCCACTAACAGCATGGGCTTTTGTTGAGAGTGTGCTCACCTGTCCTTTCCCACCCCCTCCCCATCTTCTTTGTTGTTTTATTTTCTTTTCCCTGTATGTAGGACATGTGCAAATTGTGATTAGTGGGGGTCTAAGAAAGATCCCGGTCCACAGACTGATGATATCAACTGCCCAGTGATGACACACTATGGAGATAAACTTATTCAATTCAAAGGTAGGTAAATGTTTTCCTTTGTGGGCTATGCAGGCTCAGCTGCAACTGTTTAATTCTGCCATTTAAAAAGAAGGAACAGATAAAATATGAACAAATGAGTGGGTTGTGTTACAACAGTGTGATTAAAAACAAACTAAATAGTAGGCCACATTTTGGTGCTTTGACATAGTTTTACCTTGGAGAAACAAATGTTAGTGCCTTGCTGAGGCTGGCTTAGTGAGTGGATGAAGAATTTTAATCTTGGATAGTCTAAAACTTTAGTCTAGAATGTTCTGTATATTGGAGGGGCCAAAGCATTCTTGGTTCATTCCTCTCACTCCAGCGGTCACAGGCCTAAATGTAGACTGTGTCCTCATTATCTTCACCTCCCACTGTACCCTGAAGCTGTTTCATATGGGACAACAGCTACAAACATTGGGGAATTGTGCTATTCTTGGAGGGCCATCAGTATATCTTGTAGCATCCCCACTGGTGCCATTGAGCAGAACAGTGCACAACACTGGTTATAAGCAGCGATGTAAAGAAAGCCAAGGTGGTTCTTTGTCAGGCAATCCATGCTTTGTGTCATTCATCTTCATTTTTGGATATCNAATATTTTTTCATGGTTGCATATACAGAAAACACAACCAAGCAGAAGGTAAAAAAAAAAAATCCTCCTTACCATTCTTTCTCCTCCTCTGTCTTGGTCCCCATGCCCACACTCCAGTAGAGAGCCATACTTCTTCCTTTCCAGTGTATCCTGCCAGCAGTTCTTAATTTTGGTTGGGTTTTATGTTCGAACTTGGCTGTTATACTTAGTTTTCTCTGTTTCTAAGNATTGAGATTTTCACTCTTTCTTTTGCTGAGAGCTAGCTTTAGATTTACAACTTGGAAGTGTTGCTTCACTTAATGAAACCAGGGAATTTAGTGTGAAATGACAACTCAATAAACACCTGCACAGATCAGATGCGCACCAGGGAGGAAGCTTCGGGGTTTGATATTCACAGACCATGGCTACAGGAAGAGAGCAANACAACCTGATTTTCCATGATTTAAGGAAATGCACTTACCTGTGAGTCTGAGCTGAGGAGAGCCTGTGCGACTGTATAAGCAGAACACAGACACCACACACTGCTGGGGTTAGAATAGACGTCCCAAGCAGAGGAAATGAATATGAACGCAGACACCATACTGTGGTGATATTTTGTTTGTGCTTTAACAAATAAATCTTGCTTGAAGATCAGANTGCCGAGCTAGCCACGAGAGGCCCTGCAGTGGTGGCACACACCTTTAATGCCAGCACTTAGGAGGAGGAAACAGGAAGTTTCCCGAGACAGGAGCTCCAGGCCCTTTCAGACTGAGGATTCAGTAGAGGTAAAAGTCTCTCTAGTGGCTGGCTCCTCACTGATCTTTTAGCATTTACCCCAATATCTGGCTCCAGGTTTTTATTATTAAGACTAATTAGGATTCTTCCTACAACACACACTGCTAAGGTTAGGACAAANCTCTCCGTCAGAGGAAATGAATAAGGGAAACAATAGGAAGAAGGGACAGAGGGTNAGCGTGGCTGATTAGATGAAGAAGAACATGTGAAGTAAGTNGATTCCGGAAAGCAAGTCTAGGTGGCCATCAGGAAAATAGAAACAGGAGTATCTGTCTAAAGAGGCCTTTGGGAGGGAGGAAACCTCTGATGGTTCCTGGTCTCTTGACATGCATT
>LZPO01108154.1:4286-16629 GCA_001675575.1 Neotoma lepida | reverse complement strand
AACAGAGTTTTGGGAGGAAGGGCACGTGAGTCATGAAGTGCATATGGAAGCCGTGAAGGGGATATAAGCTTTTCCAGTTGTAACTGCCATGACGTTTTCATTTCACAAACTGATCATGGAATTATAAAGTCCCACATGAAGCTCCTTGCTTCAGAATGGTTGTTTTAACTGGATAGAACTCTTTAATCTGAGCAAGTATTGTTTTATGGCTTTGTCAATCCAGGCATGTGGTATTTTTGTTTGCAAGTTCTTTATAATGAAGTGCTTAAATTTTTTCTAAAAAGAGAGTCCCTCCCAGAAGGTATAGTCAAGAGACAAAATGGAAAATAAGCAAGGTGACATGAAAATGCAGAGATTTGTTACTAGAGTTCAAAGTCAACTAACTAAGAGAGAACTAGAAGAGACAGTAAGGACAATGAAATAACTGAAGAAGGAAACAGGGAGCTATCCGGACACAGCACCAGGAGTGACAAACTGAAGGGGCTAGGAAGTCACTACTGTAACCGAAAAGATACTCAACGGTGTTATAAATTTTCAGGGACCTGAGATAGAGAGTGTAACACAAAACCAGAATAATATCTGATATCTAACCAGCAGTATTAAAACCTGACAAAAATGAGGCAATGCCTTCAGTGTTCAGCATAGACCTATGCTCATTCTAGAACTGTAAATGCAGACAGACTGTGGCAGTGAGAAGACACAATCAAACTTTTCAGTTTCTCATACAGACAAGTTCCAAAATAAATGGAAGGAAGGAAGGAGGCAGAAAGAGAGAGGGGGAAGGGAGAAGAGAAGAAAGGAGGAGAGCAGAGGGAAGAGGAGAAGAGGAGAGGGAGGAGAGGAGGAGAGAGGAAGAAGAGTGGAGGAGAGGGGAGGGGAGAGGAGGAGAGGGGAAGGGAGGAGAGGGGAGGGGAGGAGAGATTACCAATATGTCTCATCTCAAGAAACTACAAGATGAACTTTGTTGAAATTACAGAATAACCAAGAAGAGGAAACGTGGGATTCAGACAGCAGATCTAGAAGGGAAGAAAAGGCCACTCACAGTGAGAATGGAAGAAAACAGCCATGCAATAGCTTCAGAAAGATTTGCCTAGGGCAGGGCTGTGCTGAGATGCCAGGAAGAAAGTCTCTGAGACCAACAAGAAATTGGCAAATCATGCAATATGCACAATGGTTAGAGGTGTGTTTACTCTGCTCTCCAGGTGTTTGTGAGTGAAGGATGCTAGAAGCACAGGGCTTTGATTAAGAAAAATAAAAACCATCAATTTCTGAGAAAACCTAAAGTTGCACAAGAAAGAGTGTGTGAGCAGTGAATGACAGTTATGTAGATACAATTGAATGTTTATTTAACCCAAAAGGAAAATAATGAAAGTACTGAGTGCTCTCAACAAGAACTGAAGTCATTACACTAAGGACAGGAAAAGCATGACAAGAGGAAAAGACTACCACTTCACAGGAAGAAATTCTTAGGGTCCAGGAAGGAAGCAAAGAGCTATTACCTAAAATAGGAAATGACAAAATAAAGCAGATGGCGGTGTTCCAGACACAGGGATGTGAAATTCAAAAGAAAGGCACATAAAAATCTTTTTTTTTTTAATTTTGTTCTCTTGGAACAGTTCTTAAGAACAGAAAGAAAGAAATGTGGGAAAAGTCTGCTATTTTTGCTTATAAATCTTACAGACATCCTTGACATTTTAAAACACGGTTATAAATAGTCTTGATTAAAACTGTTTTAAAAAGAAGGAGAAAGTTCGGAAGTTATTACAAAGCAAAACCCACAGCCAAGAACAAAATGGCCATTTTGGTTTTTTTGTTTGATTGGTTTGGGGGTTTTGTTTGTTTGTTTGTTTGTTTGAGATAGGGTCTCACTATATAGCCCTGGCTTTTCTGAAACTCGGTATGTATACAGACAGACCAGGCTCGCCTCAAACTCACAGAGATCTTCCTGTCTCTGCCTCCCAAGTGCTAGGACTAAAGGCATATGTCACTACACCTAGCAAAATGACCAAATTTTAAAATGAAGAAATTTCAAACTCACTTCATGATTGAATGCCTTGATGACTGCAGAGAGCTCTGAAAACGATCATGTAGGAGAGTTACCAGAAGTTCACAGTGGCCATGGAGCTAGTGTGACAGAAAGCCCACTATCCGGGCTAGTGGGCAGAGGGCATGGTTTCTAATCCTTGTTCTATGAGATATGACATGTGAGATTGGACTGGCTAATCCATAGCTCTACCTTCAGCCTCTTCAGCTTAAAACAGAGGGTGTTGAGTCCTTTGATCTCCCTCAGTAAGGAGGACCTTCACAACCCTGTTGATTTTGACAACCAACAGACCAACCAACTGGCATCACCAGGAAGTCACCGGAAATTCAGACCCAAGGGAAGAAGAGAAAGCAAGAGGAGCTAGAGAGGGAGCCTATGAACGCAGACGCATAAAAAGTCTCTGAAGCAAAGGCAGAAGGGTGGAGAGACAGGACAGGACTCTAGGAAACGCCCATGTTAAGAGGAAAGTCTAATGCTGGAGGCATGTGTTTCCAAAGGAACGTGTGAAGAGTCCGTGAGCTATTCATCCATTGGCTTTGTATACATGAATTCAGGGATGGCCCGTGCACATCAACCCCCAGGAAACTCTGGTAGCGGACACAGTGAAACATGAAATCCTGAGGAATTACATATGCACACCTCCATTTTCACTAATGCCCCGTGAGTACTGTGTCCTAGTTCTTCCCATTCACACCATTCAAGGTGGAATTTTTATTTTTCACCTTTAGGAAAGCGGCAGTGATTGAAATCTTGCCTCGGATCATGAATTTTCATGATAGCTAGGTGGCTATTCAGCCAAGCACTCCATAGCTATAAGCCCCAGCTGCAATCGAAGGGAGGCTAAGTGAAAATCACACTCGGGTCTCTCCAGGCTCTGTCACAAACTCACACACTGCTTCCTTCAATTTATTTCTCATGTAGTATTATTCATCAATCAAGTACAAACATCAGTAACACCCGAAAACAAATTTATTTATTTACCAGAGGTAAGAAACCCTTCTCTGAACTGTGCTATACACTTCTGTATGCTCCCCACTGTGGTTCGTGTGGACCACTGTATTTTATGCTCAGAATGTCTATCTACTACTGTGTATCCAGGAGTGCTGTGTTTCTATTTTACCATCAAAATTACATATTTTACAGTTTAAAAGGCACTATTAATAAAAAAAAAAGAATAAGAGGAAATATTTACCGAATCTGGAGGACCAATATCAGCAATCTTCTTTTTTCTGTGGGAGCACCGGAGCTCATAGTTCTGTGCGCACACACAAGCACACAGCGACCAACATGTGTGCTATACATAAGTGTATCATCAGAAACATACACGTTTTAAATCCTAATTTCTTTCTTTCTTTCTTCCTTCCTTCCTTTCTTTCTTCCTTTCTTTCTTTCTTTCTTTCTTTCTTTCTTTCTTTCTTTNTTTCTTTCTTTCTTTCTTTCTTCCTTTTTCTCTTTCTTTCTTTTTTCTTCCTTCCTTCCTTTCTGTCTTCCTTCCTTTCTTTCTTCCTTCCTTTCTTTTATTTCTACAGAACATTTCTTTATTTTTCACTAAGACTTTCCCAGAGGACATAACTAATCTTGTCACCACCCCTCACAAAGGGTTAGTGCACTCACTGCCATAAAGCAGATAGGAACAGCTACAAGGACTGGAACCAAACTTAAATGGCAAAGACACTCTCTCTCTGAATTATCATGTACACGTTTAAGTAAAAGAAGAAAGAAAAGGAGCAAAGGAGCAACGGTGGTTTCAGAATTAAAAGATCATTCATGCTTCATGTCACGTTCAGTCTTGGCTCTCAGGTAACAAAATCTCTGCTGCTGTTTGTTTTGAAGTTTTTAACAACTTTATAAGAATAATCACAATTATTTTAGTTTGTTTTTAATTATCTTCTTGAGTAATAATTAGACTCAGTGTGATATAGTTGAGCTTAAAGATCTAAAAAGATTGTGACTGCAATTAAATGTCATGTTTTCCTTAATTCTGAAATACCATGCCAGGTCACACCTTCACAATTCTTTTAATAACTTGAAACTGTGTTTTTCTTTTCAATTATTTCATTGCTTATGGTAAATGATAATGAAATTCACACTTGGAGTCAGTGGGATTACCCTATGGCAAAGTCAATGTTTTACATCTATGTTGCAAGTCTGCAAATATTAGCCTTCTGTTATTATTTAATTTGGATAATAATTAAATTAATTATGTATTACATAGACTTGAACTAGAGAAGCCAGTCACTAGAGGGCAGCAAACTTCAGAGAAAAGACATGAATTCAAATCTGATTCTTAATCCAAGGTAATAAAAAATATCAAATGTTCTAGAGACAGCAAAGAATTGGTACTTTCTGAAGCATCTCTGTGATTTTTCAAGTCTTGGCTCTTGCATAGACTTGAAGTAGAAAGTTGCATCATCTTTGGAAAACTGTCACTATAATTTAGTTATGAATAAACAATGAGCATTTTAAGTTATTCTTTCAAATAAAATCTGCATAACAACAATTATGCTAGCTCAGCATGTTTAAGAGATGATTATGAAATAGGTTAACTGAGATTTTGTGGGATTTCTGCCTCTTCAGAGGGAGCAGATGTTTCCTTATTATTTCATCCGAGAGACATAAAAAATGAAACTGATTTTTATCTCTTAAAAACTTGAAGTTATTTTCTGAGTCTATAAAAAAACATGCAAAATTTGTGAAGGCAAAACTATTCTGTTGTCTATAATGTTAGGGTCTGTCCCTACTAATCAAAATCATCTTCAAGTTTGTTTATTCTTTCTAAGTTAAATTATAAGAGAATTTAGCCATAGCTCATAGCTCCCCATTTCCCTTTTGAACTCCCAAGGCGTGGTGTTTGCTCAATGACTAACTTATTGTAATGAGCACATGTCCTTTTAACATAGTTAGGGTAATGTGAAGCTATGCAGGATTTGTTTATGAGAAATATCCCCCTCTTTTCCTCTGCAGTTCAGAAATTCTGGTTAAAATATGTTGGAGGTCTCATTAGCATTTTTTTTTGCGTGTGCTACAGTGTTTCAAGACCCATGAAAACAGGAATTTTTAAGAGTTAATCTGAAAATAAAATCTACAAATAAACAGTGTTACCATCTTCAATTAAACAAAATAGAGTGCTTTTCCACGGCTTCTTTCTAATCCTGCTCTTGGTGGTGTGACTTTGACTTTGCTTATGCCTTCTAAGTGGCTTGGCAAAGTTCATTTCCTTAGAATGTAAAAAATAAAGGAGACACAAATGAGTCTCACCAAACAAGTATATGAACTTCAGGGATATCTGGATATTGGGAAACTGAGAAAAATAGGAGAGTTTTGGAATCAAGAGTTTTCTTTTTGTTTTTTTTAATTTCTTTTTATTTATTCTTTGTGTCTTTCACATCGTGCATCTCGATCCCACTCACTTCCTGTTCCTTCCTGTCTGCCCTCAGCCCCCGCAACCTTCCCACCCAAATAAAATAAAATAAAATTTAAGAGAAAGGAAAGAAAAGAAAGAGGGAAAAAAAAAGGAAAATCTTCTTATGGAAACTATAGTGTGTTACAGTGAGTCGCACAGTAAACCCTTTTATCCATTTATCTTTACATGCAAGTGTTCACTGCAAAGAGTCGTCAGTCTGGTTTGAGGCCTCTGGTCTCTGCCAAACCTCACTGGGACTCCTCTTGGATATCCTGTTGTTGCCCTGTGTCATGGAGATCTTGCAGCTTTGGATCTGCAGGATCAGCCCCTCCATGGGCTCCAGCAGATCATAAATGGAGTGGATGTTGGGGTGAGCCAACTCATAACCCTGATTCTGGGCCTGAGTAGTAGCAGGGTTTGTCAGCCCTCCGGCTCTTCCCTGTCTTCACCACCAGGGTGAGCTCTCCAACATTGACCCAGTTAGTTGACTCCTTGCAGTGATGAGCAAAGGGAGGGGCCAATGTCGTCGTCGTCGTCGTCCCCCCCCTCCCCTGCCCCTTCACATCCCCAGGGTCAGCTCTCCCACTCTCCCACACCTACACCTTCAGGGCCAGCTCTACTGTGTTGTCCAGGCCAGGTGTAGGGGCCACTCTCCCAAGTGCTTCAGCTGATTAAGGCATGGACAGTTCTGCTCTTACGATCTCTGGGCCAGCTCTCCCACCTACTACAGGCAGCGAGAGGCGGGGGCGGGGGTGGGGGTTGGGAGGAGCATCTCTCCCCTGCTCACACCACCATACGGCAGATGAGGGGCCGGGCCAGATCTCCAGTGCTCCCATTCTCCTGGCAGTTCACCTACACCCCAGTCAAGAGGGTCAGCTCTACTGTGCTGCCCAGGCCAGGTGCAGCTGGTAAGGGGTAAAGTCAGCTCCCTCGCCCACCACAGGTAGCAGGGGAAGGAGGGAGGGTATCTTCCCATTGCCCTCACCACCACATGGCAGATGAGAGGGCTGTGGCCAGCTCTCCCCACTCTCACACCCCCAGGGACAGCTCACCCACGCCTCTGCCAACAGGGTCAGCTGAGGAGCAGCGCCAACTTTCCTGAGTGCTATAGCTGGTAAGGGGGAGGGTCAATTTCCTCTTCTGTCGTAGATGGTGAGGGGAGAGGGGGGGAAGGGGGGCCATCTCTTCCCCCACCCACACCTACCACATGACAGACAGTAGTGGGGACAGCTAGCTTTCCCATACTCACAGCTTTGGTGATGGCTCACCCACATCTCTGCCAACAAGGTTGGCTCTATTGTACTGCAAGGCCTTCTCTTCAGGGTACTCAGTCATTTGCATGAGGGAAAAAATATCTATTTATTTAAGAGTCTTCTTATCTACAACATAAATGCTAATAACTCCAAAATCTATTTGCCAGTCCATACCCCCAGCTCCCTCCATAATCAAATAGTTAACATTTCTACCAAGGCCCAGATTCTTGGAAGTATTTAAAGTCAAAATATTCCAAGCTGATCACATCACTTTCCCATCTAAACCCACTCTCCCTCTTGGTTTCTCTACCCTGAGATCTTTCATCCTTCCATTTCAACAAGGTAAAGGACCAAAACCATCCTTGCCTCTTTATTCTTCAAACCACCAAACCAAGCAATCACCAACCCTTGTTACCTTTAAATTTAAATGGTTTCAACATTTTCTCTGATTTCTGGTCACATTACCTATAGCAACTTCTTAACTGACCATCAGCCCTATTTTCCCAAAAACATCGTCTGTATTTTGAGACCATCAATATTGGTGCTGGTATCTGAGGCCATTGCTTCCTATGCACAGTGAGCATTCACTCCCCTTCAGAAGTTCAGCTGTCCACACAGCATGCAAAATTGTTCTTACTTCATTTTTTAAAATGTCCTTGATAAATACATTCGTTCAGCCGAAAAGAATCTGATCATTCAGCATTCCTGTGGTTAGACTGGGTGTGAAAACAAGACTCTGTGTTGTGCTATATCAAAGCACATAAACAAAAACAAAATTATCTACAGACATTTGTCAGTTCAATATATCTTTTGGTTTTGGAGGGAAATTGAGAAAAAGAAGGCACAGTAAACAGTGTCCTGGACACAAACTGATGAGACTAGCATGGTTCAAATTTTTGCCAGAAGCCACATACAAAGAATGGCACCTACTTGAAGATGTGTAGCTTACACCCAGCAGCAAGGCCCAAAGACACTGCTTCTGTGGCTTAGATCCAGGCCTTTTCTTCTCACACTTTGCTTTCAAACAACAGTCAGCTTGGGGAAGAAAAAGCAAAACCTAAATCCTTGAATCTTTATAAACAGTGAGCAGTCCTGGCTAGGCACTTCTCCTGAAGCAAAAGAAGAAAGGTAAACAAAGGTACTTTCATCTTCTGTTTGTGCTGGGCAAACCACCAGAATGTGGAAAGATCTTTCATTTGTTCATACATCCCTTTCCTGTGCCTGAATGCCCATAGAAAGCATTTGCAGAGCTAAAATGCTCACCAGGAAAAAAAGAAAAACGGAAGCCTTTGCAACTGGTGTTGACAAACTGAAACACCATGAGCATGGAAGAAGAGACCTGCTGACCAGGAGAACTAAGGTCAAATATGCAAACGGTGCGCTAAACCCTAAGCCAGGTAAGGGAAAAACAAGAGCAACCTGCCTGCTGGAGCATCCTGGATTTTCAGGGGTTGTCCGGATGGTTGGTTTTGGTTTTGTTGCTGTTGTTTTGGTTTGGGTTTGGGTTTTTTTCTAGATTGATCAATTTCCATTTGTAGCAAAGCATATTCATAATATTGGACTAGGTTTCAGTTGGTCTGTCTGCAAAGAAATTTCATTTGCTTTACACATTTCAAATATTTCCTGAGGAATCTTACTTACCTTTCCCTTTTAGTTTGATCTCCTGATACCTTATGTGTCTGTTTGCTCTAAGATACATCCCCAAAATTACTGTTTGGGCTGAAAATGGCATAGTTCTAAAGTTAATCAATACAACAATCTCTATACTAGATGTAAAACAGGATAAAAAATGTATAAGAAAGTATTGGACTTTCATCCATATTAGATGAATATATGTAGTTAGTTGGTTGGTTAAAAAAATCAACACAAGCAAAAGGAAGCAACACTATTTAACACTAGCGTAAGCCGCCATATGCAGTAGGGTGGTCAAGCTGTTCATATTGAAAGTCACTCCTAATCTCTGGAGTTCATTCCTATGCCATGCATCATTTTCTCCTACGTTTAGATTACTCTATCAACACAATGGTAAATGGCCTAGATGTTTGACTACTGCTATTTCCTTTTAAAATGAAATTGCCCTTCCTTCTATTGAAAATGATAACAGTTTTCACTTTTCTTACTCAACTAGTACCTGCATAAAGAGTTTTAAATTCATTGAGATTCCATATTTTATTAATTTGTAGAATCTTCCACCATAAAACTCACTATTTAAGACCTGAGTGTGCTGACTGATTTCGTGTCAACTTGACACAACCGAGTCCTGGAAAGGAGGAAGCCTCGATTGAGAAAATGCCTCCATAGGATTGGGCTGTAGGCCAGCCTCTAAGGGCATTTTTCTTAATTAGTGATTGATGTTGGAGGGCCCAGTCCCTTGTGGATGATGCCACTCCTGGACTACTGGTCCTGAGTTATGTAAGAAAGCAAGCTGAGCAACCCAGTAAGCAGCACCCCTCCATAGCCTCTACATCATCTCCTGCTTCCAGGTTCCTGCCCTGCTTGAGTTCCTGCCCTGACCTCCTTCAATGATGAATAGTGACATGGGACTGTCAACCAAATAAACTTTTTCCTCGTCAAGTTGTTCTGGTCATGGTATTTCATCACAGCAATAGTAACCCTAACTAAGACATTGGGATTCGTGTCAGGTAATTCTGGGGGAAACTCCAGGAAACAGAGTAATTATTGGTTTGTATCATGAGCTGTCAGGAAGTAGGGGTAACCCTCTACTCATCTTGATGCAAGCCTGCAGGTAAGAGGGCCACAGGCACATCTGTTCTCCAGGAGAGGAGAATATTTTACAGATTGGTTCTTATTTATATTTTGTCCATGCTCAAACGTGACTACAGTGGGCTGCTTTTGTCTTGCTTTCTCTCTCTTGTGTTGATATTCTATGAAGTCATTTATAATCAAAACAAAAACACAAGCTGTAACAGCAAGGGACAGGTCAGCTCATGTTAGCATCTAGCTGAGGGGACTAGCTGGGCCACCCTGGTACAGGTGCTTTTGTTTGGCTCATTCAGGTCAAAATGCAAATATGGTGAGCCAAGGGACATCGATGCATGATGCTTGTGCTGTCACTGTCTCTGAGAGCTTGCTGGTCAGAAGAGAGCATAATCTGTAGTTAAGTTGGCCTGGGACTTATCACCTGCTCTGTTTGAGAAGAATGACTTAGTGAATAGTTGGAACATTGCCATTCAGGACAGAGAACATCACCAGCTTCAACACAGGCAGTGATCCAAGAGTCCTTGACACTTGTCAAGGTTCCAGATAATAAAATCCAGGCAAGACCTCCCCTGTGTTTGTTTTGTGAAGGAAAGCTAGTAAAAGGAAGCCACACCTTACATGGAAGCTTCTAGAAGGCTGATTAACTGACTAGAACTTCAATGACTGTGGAAAGATTAGATTGTTGCAGGTCAAAGGCCTAATATTTTATCCTGGACCATCTTTAGGCCCAGCAAACGCTATGCCTTGTCTACTTTTGTATCTGACTTTACATTCTTGTGACGATCAGGTGAAACCTTTTTGGAATGTATTAACTTAGCAGACTCCAATCCTCCACCAATCCAAAAGCAAAGAATGTCATCAGACAGCATCTGAGGCCTAAGCTGAGATTTTCTCACTTTGTAGTACCTTCCATCTACTTGATGTATTGAGCAATGTATTTAAAAATACATTGACTTATGATTTTATTACATTATCATACAAATGTCTTGAAATTGCTGCCACATTAGAACATGTAATCTGCAAGTAATCTAAATCTGTGTTCCGAGGCCATGGTCACTCATATTTGGTGCCAGCATAAAGAATCGCTTATTCCTTTTGAGATGAAAGCTGTGTTTCTTGAGTCAGTAATTTATAAAGCCAGATGACAATTTTTTCTAAGCTTCATCATTGGTTTGTGAATTTCTTGTAATATGTGGAGTAACAAATAGTATTTGCTACAAGTTGGATCTTCTTGAGGTTAAGAGCAAAGACTGCTGATGTACAGTATCTTTGACCTTGGCTTTGAATTCTGGCTCGTTTTCTGATTACTCATATGCTAGAAGTGGTATTATTTCTGGTTTTCACTAGAATCAGTGTTGTAGTTCACTAGAATCAATGTTGCACTATTTTTTTTCCAGTATGAAAAACAGTAGTCCATATAATATGTATGAGGGAGTCAAAGACTCCTTCTGAGAGATTTCTGAAAAGCGTGCTTCCCTTTAGAGGTCATGGACAACTTTCTGCAGCTAAGAGAATGTGGCTGTGAGAAGAGGAGATGACTCAAGGTCAAAGGCTGTGAAGGTCAGAGGAGGAAGGGAGATAGGAGGTTAATCAGTGCCTAGTGAGCTACAGTTAGATAGTAGCATGCCCCAGGATGTGACTCAGTAGCAGATAAGATGCTGAGCATGTGAGCACATGATGTGCAGTGTCCATTTGATCCTCAGCAAGCAACTCCCCTCCCTCAGGGGGAAAAAAGAGCAAAAAATCCTAGTGTGGCAGGAGTCTACACATAACAGTAATGTGCTGTTGACTTTTTCAAGCTAGAAAATGGGATTTTGGAATGTTTTCATCATAAAGAAATGATACATGTTTGGGAAAATTTGTGTAACCTGATGTAAGCACAAAATGTATGCTTTTATTGAAACATCAGAGGCTACTCCAGTAATACATATAATTTCTATCCTTTTAGGTGTTAATGAAAAATAAATTTTATTTTTTAAGAAGAGTAGACTAATAAGGAAGGGACATAAAAGTGGGTTTAAAAAGTCCCTGTTGAGTTGTGGGAAAAAAGCTATCAGGAGGCTGTGATGCCAAACAAACCACAAGAAGGAAGCTTCCTCAGGAGGACAGAAAGGAACAACAACAACAAAAATGCTGCTGAGATTTAATTTACTTTAATCCTCATATAATTACTCCAGAATATTTCATGGAATTTACAAATTGGTTCTTAAGTCTGTACAGAAATAACAACATGTTTCAGAAATACCCAGAAAAATCTGAAGTACAATAATATCTAGTATTAGAATAAACCACGAGAAAAAAGACAGAAACCACAGAAAATATTAGCAATGCTGTAAGTATTTGCTCTCAGTGAGAAGCAAACACAGTCTTCAGCACTCAGGGTTGCAGCTTCTGATGAAGTTGGCATTCTGAACCATTACCAGGGTGGCAAGGTTGGTGCTGACTGAATGATGCTGGGAGAATTTGACAGCATGAGATCATAGCACAGAAACTTGACCCACATTTGTCTCCAGATTCCTCTAGTGGTCAATGCACTCATGCTGAGTTGATATCAGTATCACACTGTAGTGGGTAGCTGTTCTCGCCATGCCCTGAAGTACCGCCCCTAGTGAGGTAGCAGGTAACTGTTACACCTGTCTATGACCTTGAAGTGCATGCCCCTGGGGTGTGGCTGCTCAGGACTCTTAAGATCAGGGATGCACCTACGAAGCTCTCTCTTCACTACCTGAAGAGAGATTTTGGATGCTGGGACAGACCAGGACCTTGCCTCACCCTTCCAGGATCCTGTGACAAATTCCTCTATTTTATCTTGTGAGTTTTCTCTCATAAATAAATTCCTTTGACCATTAAGCAGACTCTGTGGATTGCTAGCAATATAATCCCATTATCATACCCTTGAATGTACTGAAGTGTGGCATTCTT
>LZPO01108153.1:111510-125432 GCA_001675575.1 Neotoma lepida | reverse complement strand
CTCCCTAGGCAGTTAGCCTGCTGTGGTTGGAGCACTGAAAACAGGTAAGGTCTAGGTCCCTGTCCCACATAGGGTCACTTCTACAGAGATCCCTACCCCAGTCAAACTATGATCTGAGTTTCATGTCTACCTAGAAACTGAGGACTCACATAGCACACAGCCGCCAGTTCCTGGCGCAAAGTTCCACTTTCCAGCGTAGAAGATGATGCCTTCTGAGGGTTTATGCCATTGTCATACACAGTGAACTTCGTGCCCATCAGGTTGGACCTGAAGGAAAGACAATCAGCATGCTTGTATACCTCTTCCCATGTCATGGCACAGCCCGTTCTCTTACAAGAAGCCTACAGAGCATTATGAGATGGGCTAGGGGTAGTCCTGGGGACACAGTGGAGGAACTCCACAAGCAGTCAACTCTAAAGTCAACTCAATTCAGAGGGCATCTCATTTCAGTGAAGGAAATTCAGGGAGTGAGTCAGTGTTCACAGGTTTCTATGAACCATAGAAGGGGACAGAGGTACTGCTTTTTCTGGAGAGTAAGCAGAGTGGCATCTAGGAGGCCAATGAGGATTCTGCACCTCGTGGAGAAGGGTTGTCTCTGTCCTTTCCAGGGCTATGTTCAGCTTTAGCTACTCACGCCTTCACTTACTCTTCCTCAACGAGACCTCACTTGAGGCCTCCCCACCTCACCTCTTCAGGGCTGCTTTGCCTCCCAGTCCCTTGCCTCTGACCAGGGAGCCAAAGCAACTCTTCCATGGTGGCCTACATCATTGGCAACATCCTGGTTTGACCTGTCACTCNTGCCAGGCCTGTACCCAATACCTTGGAGCAGCTTAGTCCTGTCTGACTTAAGGCTGGGTGTAGACTGGCCTATGGTTGGACTTAATGGAGAGGATCTCATTCAGAGATATCAGAAGGCTTTCTGGTCCCCTCCCTCGCCTTCCTGAAAGAGCACTAGTACCGCAATTTCCCAATATAGCTGTCGCCTCCCCGAGACAAGTCTGTTGGGTCCACAGAGATGAGGTAATTGGAAGTTTTGCTCTTCTTTCTCTTCCTTCCTGCCAGGAGGAACACCTGAAAGAGTAAAGCAATATCACATTCCATATCTAGCCTCTGGCCCACAATTATGGTGTCCACTCACAATTATTGTGTGTGTGTGGGCTCACACACAAATGGTCACCTTGCTTCATCTCCCCCAACAAATCTATGTGTGCACACATATACAAGCACTGACAAGCCTATGAGTCTACACAAAACACTTATTTCCCTGGAGAACAGAGGCCAGTGTCAGAGCTAAGCTTCCCTCATATTCTAGCCTCTAGGCCTTCAAACTGAAAATACATGCCCAGAGGAAGCTCACCTTCTTGCCATCCTCGCGGTCTAGGTGCAGAAAGTAGGTGGGGTACATGCCCCGGTCCATCCCCTTTTTGTCCCGAGTGATGCGGCATTTGATGGTGATGCCCTGTGGGGCTGGCCTCAGAGCAAATTCCTCTAGATCCTGGACCTCGATATCCACCGGTGGCTCTGGGGCTGCTGGGCTGGGGGCTGAGGCTGCCTCCTATGGAGAGGGAGAGCAGAAGACTAAATTGAAAGGCTCTCCCCTTCAGATTGGTGGTCTAGAAGTCTGCCTCCTGATTCAGTGAGGGGAAGGAGAGGTAGGCCAGGATCCCTGGAATGTGGATGTGGCTACCATGCCCCAGGGTCAGGAGCTATCTCCTAGCCTCTCCCTTTCCTCTTCAGTTCCTGAGGTGAAGACAGGAATAAGGGCAGGTTCTCAGGAGGTCATCCTGTCCAAGTCCAGCTCTCCCTGCATCTTAGCCCTTTGACCTTGCTGAAGAGATAGGAGACAGTGGAGAAGCAGAAGAACTCCGACAGAGAAGCTTCATACAGACATCTAACCCAAGGAAAGCTAGCACCCCGTAATGCTATTACATACACAAACAACTACCTCATGTTCTAGTTTATCAACTTGAAATAGCATAGAGTCAAGGGGGTGAAGAGGGTTGTGCCTGCCCAGACCAAACTGACCTGTGCCCATGTCTATGACGGATGGTCTTGATGTGAGAGGGCCTGGCCCACTGTGGGTGGCACCGTCCTTCAGGAGGTGGGCTCGGGCTGTATAAGAAAGCTAACTGAGCAGGAATCTGAAGTGAATGGCCTTGTACATGAAGAAGTGAGTGAGCCAGCAAGCAGCGTTCCTCCATGGGTTGGGCTTGAGGTCCCTCAATGATGGGTGGGTTGTGATCATTGTGACAATGATGATGTGGTAGTGTAAGCTGAATAAACCCTTTCCTCTCCAAGATGCTTCTAGTCAGTGTTTTTATCACAACAGAAAACAATTAGACCACCCCCCACAGGCAGACCTAACCCCTGATGTCAGCCTCCTACAGGAGATAAAGGCTCCTTCTCCTCACTCACCCTGATGGACTTTCTGCTCGTGGCAGAACTAGGGCGGGTGTTGCTGTTTAGCTGGGAGGAGCTAGAGCTGTTTTCATCCTCATCCTCTTCCTCATCGAAGCTCATGCTGCTGGAGATGCCTATGGTGAGCAGAGAACATGGAGGATGANCAAGCAGACAGGTTTTATAGTGAGAATATAGGTGGTCACATGGAGATGCACGTGNAGACACTGACTCACCTACACCCAGGCGCACATACAGCCATCTGCACACACCCCCACATTGCTNTAGGCACTCCCACTCATGCACACACACACACAAGGACACATGTTCTTTGGTGCACACATGAACTGGGGCTTGTCACGATTCTCTTTGGGATGCATCCCCACCACCCAATTTTAGCTCAGTCCCTACATCACAGCTCTTCTTCACTACCAGTTACCGTCATCCCTACCACTTGTGGAGCAAAGCCTGAGCTGAGNAGCCTGCACAAGAAACGTCCACTTCTGACAAAAGGCCGTGGGTGGCATAGGCCACAGACTCTGACATGGACTCTGACTTNGGTCCTTACTCAGGCTGTGGATGGGACTGATTCTGCTTCCCCCAGCTTGCCCTGAGCCTGTCTCAGCTGTCTTCACTCTGGGTGGCCTTAAAAGTCATTTCCTCATGAAGCAGTCTTTTAGTAGGTTCTTTATGTGTGTGGATCTGCCAGGCTGCACCCAGGATTCCCTGGAGTTAGGGCTCATGCCAGAGAAANTGGGTAGCGGGTTTCCAGGGAGGACCTGCTCTGCCTCCCAGCAGCTCAGCAGACAAACAGACATCTTCTTGTCTGAACAAAAGGAAAAGAAAATCTGCATGTAAACCTGGGCCTCACAGGAGCTACAGAGAGTGTTAGGCTGCTGGCTGGCTACCCCAGTTCATACTTCTTTCTCTTAACTTGGTCTTATCAGGGGCCCTGGCCCAAAACTTCTCATCTGACTCCAATAATTCCCCTCCATGACATCCAGGGAAGGACTAGACCAAACATAAGACGGCTATTTTCTTGGAGAAGAGTGCATCTAAGAACCTGGGACTGAGCTTTGGTCCCAGCTGGGCCCCCATGGGGCTCACCCTTCCTCTGCATCGTGGCACGGAGGTCCTGCCCGCTGGGCCGTGTGCCCCCACCGGCTGCTGTCTCCCCTGCATCCTTGGCGTGGTCTGACTGTCCCACAGTCAGGATCTGCACTGGGCCTTGGGCCTCAGACTTGTCTTCTGCCAGAGTTGCTGGCCCGCTGGTGCCTGCAGGCCAGATACTCCTGAGTTACATCCAGAGGGAGAGGAAATGCCTGGATTCTCAGGTGTCCATGAAGGGAGAGGGATGGGTGGCAGGGCCCTCTGAAAAACCTTATTTGCAAAACTGGTTTAAAAAAAAAAACAACTAATGACTACTGTCAGCCTGTTGATACTTGGTAAATTGTAAAGGGACATGGGCTTTAGTTCTTCTGTCCTCTCCCCAAGATAACTGCCAAGGGCTCGTCTGAAACACTCCACATCCTTAAGACAGACAATAACCATCTACAAAGTCAACTGCACAGTGGAAAGAACAAGACAGAAAACAGATCAATCCAAACCATAGTTGAGGCCAGTAGTCCTTCCTGGACACAGACATCTACAAGCTACACATGCTGGTGTTTGCTCTTCACACACTCACACATGTACAAGATACTCACATGCACCATTAAAAAATAGGGCCCTCTCTCAAAGACTGTGGCTGGTACCTAGTTGCCTTCCCAAGCACATGGCCTCCTGTCACATGTGCCCTGTCAACTGCTCGCAGAGCCTACCTTATCTACATTTCCTGCCCAAGGGGCTGCAGCTTGAGTGATAGCGAAAGAGCTGGCCCACAGGTGGCAGGCAGCTTCTCTGCCTGGCTAAGCTTTGCTCAGTGCTGTAGCCAGCTCCAGAAACCCAAGGATCCTGACAGCCCACTGTTCAACTGTGACACAATGGCCTAGAAATCAATGGCCATGAACAAGGGTTGAAGAAATAGTAGAGCCAGAAAAAAAAAATTGGGGGAAGTGGCCACCATCACTGTCATTGATCCCTAGGAATCTGTTAGACTGAGGCGCAGAGGGAACACACTAGTCTGTGGGTCAGAGAGTTCTGGGGACAGGGCAGGAAGTTGGGAGAAATCCACATGATAAGGCAGAGCTCACACCTTCTGTGGGAACAGAAGCTTCCACCAAAGGGAACATCCTGGCTTGGGACTGGACGAGGGANCTCAGGCTGAGGTACGCTGGGAGGAAGGGGGTTGGTCCTGAGCCACAGCTAAGCTGTACTTCACTTCCTGGCAGTTTGACAAGGCCTTCCACACCCACAAACTAGCCGAGGTACTCATGAGCTGGACAAGTCCTACTGATGGGCACCNAGCACACCTGAGTTCACATTCAATGCGAATGCTCATACTGCGCCACCTCAAGTCTGGAAGATAAGCTCCGCCCCCACAGTGAGGTCAGGCCTCCAGGAGGTCCGAGGAGAAGTCAGGCTAACCTTTATGCTTTCCCTTCTTCTCCTTCCTAGGGACCCCACCCTGGCTCCCCGATGCAGCTGCTGCCTTGGTTTTCTTGGCTGAGGCTGGTGCTGGTGGACGGGTGGCTCCCAGTTGCACACTGGCAAGTGAGTCGGCCTCTTGAACTGCTCAGGAGAGAACCCCAGACAGAAAAATGGGTATTGGGTGAGATCAGTGCTCCCACTTGACCACAGTTCCCACCCCAGCCCTCAGGTAGCTCTTCACCCGCATCAACAACCCACTCATCAACCAGGCAATGGTCAAGGACAGGCCCTCAGCCTACTACAGTGAAGTCGACAGCTAGGAACCAAAGTTCTAGGTCAGCCAACTGTTCTGAGCCTGGGCAAGTGCAGGGGGAGGTCATGAGAATGTGCCATGGAGGATGGGACGGACACAAAAGCTGTATCTTCTGAAAGAGATGACAGCCAAGATAGATACTCCAGAAAGCCTGCAGAGGACTTGGGTGCTGAGCCCATGGGATCCAGTGTAAGGNAGGAGGGGCTCTGTGAAACAAAGGGTTAGGTAAACCAACAGGAAGTATCAAGAAAGGCACAGTCATGGTCTCCACATAGTAGGACCNNAATCTGCTCAAAATCTATGAACAGCTTCTGAACGCTCAAGATGACAACCAACAGCCTGCAGCCTGGTAGGCTCNTCCCTCTCCTTCCTCAACCTCACCATACACTCTGCCACCCAGCATGCANCCAGCTACACCCGGCTGGTTTAGTGCCTTGCGCGAACCACACTCCTTTTATGTTATGGTGTCCTTGCCTGCATTGTCCTTCCCATCTGATTAATTCCTACTTCTGATTTCCTAGAAGCTCCAGAGAAGCTGTGCCCCACTGCCTAGTGAGAGCCAGTGTCCTGCCACCTCCTCACACAGCCTGGCTTCTTCCCACAAAATACACGGCAACCACCTGCTGAAACTCTCTCCCACATAGAACGGAAGCTCCATGGAAACAAAACCACACCCGCCTGCTTACTCTGTGCCCACAGCCACTAGTCTGCATCCCTTCACTGAATATTTAGGAGACTTATGAGTGTGTACCATGAATGAGCTTGGCAACAGGTCAAACACTTCCACTGGGAGTGTCAGTTCTTACGTCCCTTTACCACTTCTGGGAGTGAGCCCCTGCATTAACACCAATAGCCAGCAGGGGGCAGGGCAGAGGCAGTTTAAGCTAGGGGTGTTAGTGGGCAGGCTCAGAAGCATGGGTCTTGGTCAAACAGCATGTGTGCAGCAGCCTCTTTTGGCTTTGTCCATCACTCAGAGCTGGACAAAGACTGTGGGCCCCAGAGAAGAAGCAGGAACCCCACCCATGCCCAGTGTACCCCATGGGGAAGGCCCCTCACCTATTCTGATCTCAGTGGGGAACAGCAATCACCTGAGTCTGGGTCCTGGAACACATTGTGGTTTCTTCCATTTTCCAAGCTCTAAGGCTGATTCCCCCTTTTTATAAGTGAAGCAAAAAGTACAAGGGAGGATAAGCAACTTGCCACATCTATGAGCAAGTCTTGCCATGGTAAAAGGCAGTGGCATAGCAAGCCAGGCTGCACAGGACCAGAGACAGTGGCTATCTTCCCTGGATGAAATTACAACATAGCAAATCAGGTACCTAACGTGATCCTCAGCCTTGACAACTGCCCAGAGACAGCCTTCTGTATCAGGAACGAAGTGGGTTTCCTCAGAGGGTGTGTGTGTGCATGGAGACCAACCTTACCTAGTGTGCCAAGCTGCGACCTATGCAATAGGTGAAGGGCACCTAATTCCTTCCCTTTAAAGCATCAAGATGGTGTTGGGGTGAGTGAAGAGCTGAGACAGCANAACATGGGGAAGAACTTGAGACACTGTGGGGCAGCGGGGCAAGGCCNGTGGTCAGAGGAAGAAAGTTCTCCCTGAGCTGAAAACAATACCACCAGTTGAATGTGGCTGGAGGCTCCAGGTCAGAAAGGAACCACAGAAGGAAGAACGCACTGCTAAGGTCCTTCCTNGCTTACCCACAAAAGCCAGGTGGGTGCCCATGGCATAACTCCCAATTACTACTGTGCAGGAAGCAGCCACCTGCATGGCAGGTGCCAGCCCAGCAGAGGGCAGTAAAGACTGAGTCCGTCTAGCTCCTATCTCTTGGCTTCTCTCTCACAAACCCTGTGGCACAGAACCCAACCTAAGCTGGAGAAAGTCCTGNACACCCAGATGCAAAAGAGTCACACCTGGGTAGGATGGGCTCTGANAGAATTTCCAGATTGCACTCTGCTGAGCACTAAGTGTAAGGAAGACAGCCCTGAGGGATTNAGTCCTCAGCCAGGAGCAGTGACCTACAGGTCAGAAGCCAGGCATACTGAGGAGGTAAGAGCTCAGAGAGGAAAGAGGCAAGTGACCTGGGAGCTCCTAGCCTGCGTAAGGCAGGAACATGGGAGGATTCCTCACAGGAGAGCATGCTGGTGGGCACAGGATCTCAGGGACATGCTTCAGATCAGAAACCCGGACCTTGGAACTCCCCGATCCATCAAGTTTAAGCCTTTTGGCCTCAGAACCTAANACAGGAGGTGACCGTCTGAACATAAACAGGACCCCAAGGCTAAGGATGTCTCTCTGCCTGCTTCACTCAGAATGAGTCCACAGTCCCCCACAACCCTCTACCACCACTGATCCCCAGGATATGGTACCCCAGTGCAGGGGATTCCCTAGACTGGCTGTCCCTGGGGCAGAGGCAGGATGTACCTTGGTAGCTGGTGCTGCCACTGCTGCTGAGGTAGGACTCCACCAGGGGGGCTTGCTCCTCTGACTGCCTGGCCCGCCGGCTCCGGGGCCGCCCATCTGCNTTGGCCTGCACCATCAGGGGCTCTTGGCGCTTCTTCTTCTGCTTCTGCTCCAACAAGGCCCGCTACAGAGGCACAGGGCAACCACAGAGGTGGACTGGCCCACCACCTCCTCCAGGAGGAAGGGGTCAAAGGGAACACCCTGATCTCTGGGCTAGGTTCCAGAACTTGTACTGGAGTCTCTCTAGCCTTCTCTGGGTTAAGGACTCATGTTGTTGGCATCCGGTGACTAGGTGCCAGCCTGGCAGAAGAGGCGAGGACTGGGGTAGAGTTAATATAATAATACAGAGCTGATAGAGGAGAGAGTTCACTTCTCTACCCATCCGACAGGATCATCCAAAGAAGAGGGACTCTTTGCTCCTGGACAGCCCTGCTGAGATTCTGCCTTCCCACCAGCCCCGGCCTCACTTACCTGCCGGTCAAGCTTCTGCTGCCTCAGGTTGCTACCCTCATCATCTAGGACACTGCAGAGGGAGAGAAAGGTATTCAGGGCCGCCCAGTGAGGTTCCAGGAGGTGGTCCAGAACCCACCCCCATCTTTTAAACTCCTATCACAGTTCCCAGTGAGTCCTTGTGGTGGAGGGAGAAAGAATGGAGACTGCCATCTAGGAGCTAATTCAAGACAAGAAGGGAAAATTCAGTGGTAGAGCACTTGCCTAGTGTACATAAGGCCCCGGATCTGATTCCCAGCACAAACAAAACAAAGCCTTCGAGACTAGGTATGATGGATCATGCCTGTAAGCCCAACACTAGGGAGACTGAGACAGGAGGACGGGAGTTCAAGGTCAGCCTGGAGTCCCTGTCTTAGAAACAGAGTAAACAAAGGGCCAAGCCAGATTTCTGCCATGTTGGTGGCTTATCCTCCTCCATTACCTTGAGGACTTCCAGACTAGCCTGGCCCTGGTAAGAACAGGATGAAATCCCNTCAGGTGCCTGAGTACGGTCAAGCCTGACAGAAAACCAGTGGAGCCCAAGATGGGGCATCAGTCATTAGCTAATCCCAAGAATGCTGGCCTTCATGCCAGGACTTGCTTTTGCAGTTCCTTACCATCTTCTCATCTGCTTCTTTCCATCCTTTTTGGAAAAGGTGAGTCCTCTGGGGCAGACCATCTCCCGATCCCAAATTCCTGGCTCCCAGATAGGAATAGGGGATGTAATGACACAGCCCTACTCCCCTAAAGAGGGCATAGTGTCCTCATTTGGGAGTGGCTAAAATGCCAACCAGTTTCCCCAGGACAAGGCCAGGGCTAGGTAAAAGAAACTGCAGGGTGGACACAACTAGTTAAGGCACAGCCCAGCAAATGGCTTTTAGCCCTTCCCTGGCCACGGACACAGGACTAAGGTAGAGTACCAAGGGCATTAGATCCTTGAGTCCCACCAGTCTTAGGTCAGACAGTTCTTCTCACACAGACTGCTCCTTCCCCCTAGGAAGGCAGAATATGAACAGAGAACTGTTGTGGAATAGTCTTTTTATATACTGTGAAGATGTGTTGCTCTCACTGGCTTAATAAAGAGCTAAATGGCCAATAGCTAGACAGGAAGAGGTTAGGCAGGACTTGTGGACAGGGAGAGATCACTGGGATGAAGAATGACAGAGTAACCAGGAGGCNCAGGGAGANGCAAGATGAACANGCTGTGTTGAAGAAAGATACTGACCCATGTGGTAGAATGTAGATAAGAAATAGGAGTTAAGTTGTAAGAGCTAGTTAGGAACAAGCCTAAGCTATTGGCCNAGCATTTATAATTAATAAGAAGTTTCTGTGTAGTTATTTGGGAGCTGGCTGGTAGGACAGAAAATTCTGCCTTCAGAGAACTAGTAATTTAAACCACTTAGCTTTCTTGCTAGATCAATACACCTCTGGTCCAAATTCTATGAAAGGTCAACTCAAGATGCTACCACAGNTGGAGATGGAACCTGAGGCCAGGAACTCTGGAAACTCTAGGCTGCTTCTCCTAGTTATGCTGGAGCCTGGNTGAACCAGACCTGTGGGTGGGGACATGCTCAAGCAGGCTCGAGTGCATTGGGTTGTGGGGGNACTGTAAGGAAGTGTATGAGTGGATCTCATGTATGTACACATGTGTGTGCAGGCATCTGTGTTAAGAGGTAGGTTTGCTTGTGTGAAGGTGAGTACAGTGTGTGGACAGGAAAAGACAAGATCANAAATCACTCCAAAACTGAGGTGAAGTCATGCTTGCCTTCTGACAGCTGAACCTATATGTCCTTAAACTACTTGAAGAGCTAGCCACCCACTGCCACCCACCTCCCTGGCCACCTATGGCTACTGTGCACCATTTTAACTGACAGCTGCCCTAACTACTTGACAAGGGAAGGGAAGGCCTTCTCCTGGTACCTCTGGATTGATCTGCACATCAGAGGAGCTCCAACTCTATGTAGGGNTGTGTACAAAATGGCCTCATTTACCAAACCCTTGGCTGCTGGAACACAGGAGGAAACATATCTCAAAGACAAGTCTCTAAGCTTAAGTCTTCCCAAGACAAGCCCACCTGCCCAAGAGCACCTGCATCCGGGGCTCCCAGACACGTTGCCAGGACCCAAGGCCTCAACAAGCTGCCTAAAACTTCAGTCTGGTTGAACTGGTGAACATCTTGCCATGAAAAGCACACTGACCTTGTGGGGTACCTCTAGAGACATAGGTCTCTTGGCTCTCTAGAGAGAGCACAGATGTCAGGTAATCAAGACACTAAGGGCCTTGAAAGGCTTGAGNGNCCACAGCTTCCCACCACCTACTCACATCAGTAACACAAGCAGAGCATTCCCTGCAACTGATGGCCAAGCCTCACTGTCCACCGAGGTCCACAGCAGTGCACACTCACTGCTTCTAGAATATGAGTGAGAAATGCAGTAAGGGCTCTATCCATGACACCTGCTAGCAGAAGCAGAGAGGTCTGACATCCAGACATGCTCTGATTGGGTCCAGCAGCCTNTGATCCTGGCATTTGTGTGCTAGTGGCCTGGCCTCAGAAGTCCCTGTGTGACCTCCATAGGTCAAGTATTGGCTTCCTCTGTGCCAGTAGGAGAGGATATTTACCTCTTACAGGGATGTCACAGGCTACATTCTTTCAGAGGGCAGTGCTGGGGACAGAGGCAGTTACCTGGGTCATCCCAGAACAAAGAATATGCNTTCCTCAGTGCCAATGAAATTTCTANAGACATCTAGAAAAGGTAAGGTGTGCATCAGCAAAGCCATCTTCANAGAGGCTCTGAGGCAGCAAAAGATGTTTCTGAAGNNGTGACCTCACCNCTCTGTGCCACACAGGGAGGTGTTTTCTTATCACAGGAACTGTCACACTGCCCTGGACCTTCCATGCAGTTGTGTTTGGGGTCAAATGCTATTTTCCATGAGCAAAGTACTTCCTCTCCCACTATCCCCACATTTCNTGTTTGGNAAGANGGACCAAGAGTCACAGGTTGTAGGACCATTGATTACCAGATAAGATACAGGTAGTGATAAACCAGCCAGCCTCCATCTTAGGCTTGTAAACCACCTTAAAGACAAACTAGGTTTATTCCTTTTTATGATTAAATCTGTTTCTCAAGGACTGGGCTATGCCCCACTTTTCACCTTAACTACAAATGGTTCTGTATTGTCCNTTCCGGGAAATGGCAGCCATGCCTTTGCTTCAGAAGGTTGTTATGACCAACTTTTTATGCTTGTGTTCTCCTTCTGTAACCCCCACTTATTTGCCTGCCAAGTACCCCCAATTGGAAACCCCCTACTCCTAAGCTATAAAAACCTTATCTTCTCCACATCCAATGCTGATCTCTTGAACCCTGCCTTAGGGAGAGATAGCCCATGTATACGAATAAAGCTTCCTTTAATTAATTTGGCAATGATTTGGGTCAGTGGTCTTTTGCCTCAAATCTGTGGGATTAACAGTAGCAGGAACTTAACTGTGGTTTTCAGAGAAGAATGAACACAAGGGCACAGTCTCTGAGAGATTCTAGAAGTCACAGATCTATCAGAAGAGCCCAGAGAGCCACCCACTATCTCACTCAGCATCAGGTATGTTCAAAAGGAATGGTGCATGGCAGCACAAGAGGCGCTGTTAGAAATGACCCCCTCTGGGCCCAGCAAGATGCGCACAAGAGGCCCTATAATAACCCACCCACCACCCACATAACACACAGAGAAAGCCAGGTTTCTAGGAGAGCTGCATGGATACTGGGAGATCACAATCACGGGGCAGTGACAAGCTTGTACTGGGGCAGGGGGGTAGGGGGTATTCTAGTAAGGACAATGCATCTGGACAAAGACAAGCTCCCTGGTGAATAACAAAAGAATCCCCAGCACAGCAGCTTGTGCTGAGGAACAGTGACAATAATAATGGCTGTCTCGAGGGGGAGCAGAACCAAAGCTCCCTCCCTGCCCGAATCTGGCTAGCCCTGCCTCTTCAGCTTCACTGCAGCATCACTCCTAAGGCAGCAACACCTCCCAGGCCTGCCTTTCTGATGGGCACTGTTCTAGGCTGCACTAAATGATAACCATGCAAGGAGACATTAATGGCTTTTTAATGACTTTGGTTCCAAATATGGAATCACTGCCAAGCCCAGGCTGCCAGCTGCAGCCCCGCCAGGAGGCTCAGACAGAGACAGGGCACTGATGGATGGGTCTTCCAGCTGACCCTGGCGGCTCCTTCATTATGGTCATCTCCTACTGGGAGCCAGGCCTAGAAGGCCAAGGAATGTTCAAATGTTCGAGTCACTGGCTTCAGTCTAAAGTATCCCCCAGTTTGGCTGCTCTACCCAGGGTCAAAAGGGTGGCAACTTCAACTCCCATGGAGCCAGGCTATCTACAGCCACTCATGCCCCTGGAGGGACCAGACAGGTGTCTAGGGACTTGTGCTGTGGGCTGGAAAAGGCCAATATGACCAGGATTATTAGGAAACCTGTTTCCATCCTTCTCTCCCTACATTCCACTTTGTAAACTCTAGCTAATCACTACCAGAGGCCCAGGCCAGGACAACACAGATAGGCTCAGCCATCTGGATACCCCATCCAAACCCACTTTGCAACCTGCCCCTTTGTTCCTACCTCCCTCCTCCCCTCAGCCATAGCAGAAGCTGCTCTGAACCTCGGAATCAGAGCAATGGGCTATAAAGACAAGCCACCCAGAACGTCTGGCTGCAATCCTCTGCCAAACACCAGAATGAGGGAAGTCCATATCCATGGCTCCCACTGCCTAGCAGCTGCTTGGCACAGAGTTGGAAACGAGGCAGTCTCTCACTTCTGAGGATGGACTATCGCCTTCTGGCCAGGGGTTCCTAAACACACCAAGTGAATGAAAGCTGCTGGTGTCATTGGCCTTGGCTTGGTAATTCAGAACTACTGAGGAACACGTTCCAGAGTCAATTTTGTTGTTTTAAGCAAGTACCATGTTCTCTAATAATCGGCCATGCAAATGACAATTGTGACCAGAGCTGGTGATCTTCAAAGAATAAGAAACTGGAGTTTCCAGAAAGATTCCCAGAGGTTGTCAGAACAAGGCACCTGAGGCTAAACCTGGCAGCAGAACTGAAGGTGTATGTGAGGGTGTTTGTGGGGTGTCTAACAAGAGCCCAAAGGAAAGGAAAACCAGAGTCTTGCTTAGAGTCAACCCAAGGTAGACCTTACAGTCCCAACTGGCTGGGGGAAGATGTTTGGCAGGCATGCTGCCCAGTGGAACAAAGAATCAGTGAGAGGCCTCTATGGACCCTCGCAGCCTGAAAGCTGCGACCCTCTATGGCCTGGAGCTGTACCGAGCAGAGGTTCTGGAGGCCTCTGTGATGAGAGAGCACCTTGGGTGTGCTGAGAACCCGGGAATGAAGTCAAGGGAGCCTTAAATGTTGTCTGGAGTGTGACATCACTTTGATTTATAGAGGTATCGTGTTATCTATGTTGGGGAGTGCTGAAGGCTCGGCCAGACATACATGAGGTCCCTGCTCCCAAAGAGTTCATGATTTGGTGAAAGAAGCCCTGAGCACTGCAGGCAAGAACACTGAAGATGAGTCTAAATGGATGGCTCAGCAGGTAAAAATGCTTACTGCTCTTGCAGAAGACCTGAGTTCAGTTCCCAGCACCCACATGGCCATTTACAACTGCCTGTATCTCCAGTTCCATGGGATGTGATGCCCTCTGCTGGCTTCCACCAGCTCCAGAATGC
>LZPO01108153.1:85998-97359 GCA_001675575.1 Neotoma lepida | reverse complement strand
GTCTGTGTGTGTCTGTGTACATGAATACATGTTCAGCTGTGCATACGTGTTTGTGCTGGTGCATATGGACGCCAGAGGTCAATGTTGAGTGCCTTTCTAGAGAGCTTTAACTGAAGAGGGAAGACACCATGGGGGCTGTGGCATTCCATGGGCTTGGCCCCTGACTAACAAAAAAGAAAAAGAGAACCTACACCTACCGTCATCTCTCTTTGCTTCCCGACCACAGATGACATATAGACTGGCTCTCTCATGTTCCTGCCACCGTGCTGGCCCTGACATGGTGCACTGTATACCTTCTTAAATTGTGACCCAAATTAAATTCCTTTAAGTTGCTCTTGTTGGACAATAAGAAAATTAACTAATTCACCTCCCCCCCCATTCCACCCAATCACTGGGCCTCTTTGTCATGTTGAGAGCCAGGTTTAACTGACCTGGGTTACAGCAGCCTGGGATAGTCTCCTTCCCTGGATAACCCAAAGTAAGATTATCTAGAAGGGGAAAAAGTGAGCCAAAACTAAAGGACATAGATGAAGAAGGAAAATTCTGATGATGATTAACAAGAGGAACACCAGTTCTAACAGCTATCAAAGCATAGAGCTATAATAACTAAAATACTTTGATAGTGGACATGCGTCTCACATGGATCTGCAAATTGATGAAGATAAGAAACCTGGAGGCTGGAGCAATGGCACACTGGTTAAGAGTCCTGGCTGCTCTTCCAGAAGACCCAGGTTGAATTCCTTGTACCCACATGGCAGCTCAAATAATCTGTAACTAAAGTCCCAGGGGATCTGATGCCCTCTGCTGGCCTCCATGGGCACCAAGTACATACATGGTGCACAGATACATANGCAGGCAAAACACCCATCCATACACATAAAAACAAAGCAAAGAAATAAATAAAAACAAACCCCCCTAGAAAGCTATGCTCTTAATATTCATTTCTCTATAAGAATTTAATCATCAATCACCCCCTACCACACACACACACACACACAAGCACCTACACACACTACTAAGAATGCTAAAGAAAGCAGTGANCAAGCACCTACATACACACACACACACACACACACACACACACACACACTACTAAGAATGCTAAAGAAAGCAGTGAAATATCAAAAGTTTAAATTAATGTATGGTTGTTATCTGCAGGGGAACAAAGACAGATTTAGAGCTATGAGGCCAGGGGCTGATTTTTCAGTTCAAGTAACTGTTACCATTGTGGTAAGAGGTTTATGCAGAGAAAGAGGACAAGATAGAATGGTTAGAGCAGGAAGAACCCTGGGCTACAAGCCAGGGGTCTGAATCCCAGCCACAACTTCTTCCTGCTGAGCAATCTTGGGCTAGGCCTTCCCCCTTTGTGGGCCTCAGTCCAACATCTCAGAGATAAAGGATTAATGCAGGTGACCTCTGGTGGCCCTTCTAGCTCAGCCTGGGATGCACAGTTTCCACAGCAGGTCTAGAAAGTAGCACAGGAAGACATTTGGATCTTTCCTCCCCAAATCATCAAGGGACCTCTGACCTCATAGGGCAGTCTGTTTGGCAAGGCTCACTGTGTAATCGGCCCTGTTATCATAGGGATTTAGGGATGAATGGGTCATGGCACAGGCCTGGGCTGTGAAGGCTAAGGTCAGTGAAGGACACTGACAGATGCAGACCTAACAAACAACAGTCTCAGCCTCACACAACATGGCAAGAGGAATAGGGGACACCAGGCGGGATCTACAGGCTGCGGGTTCAAGGTTGTAGTGTCCNGTGGATGTAGCAAGGGAACCCCAGGATGGGGAAGACATTGGGATGGGTGGTAGGGCAGGCCTTTTTGAGCAGAGGATACATAGAAGGAAGATGACATAGAGAAGTGTTTAGGGCCAGGGAAATCAGTCGTGTGTGTGTGTGTGTGTGTGTGTGTACATGTATGTGTGCATGATGGGTATATATGTGAGTATGGGTGCAAATGTGTGACTGTAGATGACTCATGTCATGACACGTATGTGGAAGTCAGAGAACAACTTTGGGTGTCAGTCTTTGCCTCTAGCTTGTTTGAGGCAGTGTCTCAGTTTTGCTGTTTGTTGCATCAAGGTGTATATCAAAGTAACTGCCCCATGAGCTTTGGGAATTTTATCTCTGCCTCTCATCTTGCTATGAATGTGCCTGGATTANAAGCTGTGCCAAATGGATCTAGCTTTACATGGGTTCTAGGGATTTGAACTCGGGTCTTCACACTTGCATGGCAAGTGTTTTCCCCACTGAGACATCTCTCCAACAGTTGAATGTCTTAATAATGGGAAATGGCAGGAGTTTGCTAGTGGCTTGGGAAATGCTATAATCTGAAGGTAGGCACATGGTGCATGCCTGAAATCCCAGCACTCGAGCCAGAGGAAGGAAGATTGCTGGGAGTCTGAGGTCAATCTGGCCTGCATAACAAGACCTTGTCTCAAATAGAAGGAAGAAAGGAAATGAACAGAACTCTGTTGCTAAAGACACCACACATTTTGGTTACAGAACACAGAAAAACGTTATATAACTGAGCTGAAAGTGTCCTCCCTGCTGGCCTTTGGAGTCAGCGGTTGCTATAGAGGTTGTTGAGGAGAAAAGTCAGTAATGGTCTTCCTCAGCTTTAGACCTTGTATGCCATGATACCAACTTGTCATATACAAGGTGCTTATTGGTACGATAGTGGCATGACTGTTAAGGGAGGTAACCAACTCCTTTCTGATTAAATCTGAGGCCTACTTTGTAGGTAGGAGCTCGTACCTGGTACAGCAGACCCAGTCAAAGGCCCATTGCTGACGTAAACTCTACTACTTTTGTGCTGTTAACTGGACTTNTCAAAATGACTCTTAAATATTTATGTTTACACATAATTGCCCTCAACCTCCATCAAGGAAGCTTCTGTTTGTAGCAAATGGTGGTTAAGGCCGAGAGTCAAGGCTGGTCAAAGTGTGGAGAACAAATAACTCTTGAATGCTCAGCATTAAACAGGACTCCCATACCACCTTCTCCAAGGCTCAGGGGATATCGTGGAAAAAGGGAGCAGGAAAAGCTCAACGATAGAAGAGAGGTCTGTGAAACGCTGTCTTACGGGCATGACAGAGCTGTGACACTAAGGAACTCACAACAGCTGTGCACAGGGCCCATACAAAATGGAACTAGTAAATATTCAGTCACAGGTGGAGGTGGGGCTCACGGAGCCCTGTTCCCCACCCAGGGGAGCTAATGCCATTGAGGGCTGCTGTAGGTGAAGACACTGTCTGCAGTGATGTATCTCCTGGTAGTTCAGGTACACAGGCTCTAGTGGCTAGCACAACACCCATGCTCTTGTAGGTGGCCCCGGTTAGACCAGTGGGTCACAAAGTGACAACAAAGATAAGAGGACACTGAAGGGGGATGGAGACTTGGTGGAGGGGGAGGCTGGTAGATGCGGGAGGAAGATAGAGAGGAGGTATTAGGGTGGCCAGGATTTATTATATTCATGCATGGAACTGTCAAAGAATAAATTAAACTGCCATAACACAAAATGAATGGTTATTAGCATGACACGATAAACAACAAAAAGAAGAGAGAAACGCTATGATCTGAAGGGAGATCACAGGAAGCCATTTGAGCTGCAGGCTGTGAAGGACGGGTGGAAGAACATTGGAGGTGCTGAGGAGGGCACGGTGACAGGAAANGCACATCCTTGGAGACAGCTGCTGCAGCCAGGCTTCATGGTCTCCTAACCATGGCTCCAGCGCTGACTCGCTCTGTCACCTTAAATCATTTCTCAGCTGTAGACAACTGCAATTATTTCTTAGGGCATAAAAAGGGGTCATGGGATTTAATAAATGAGTCATTAGATCAGACTTCCATGCCTGTCAGACTCCAAATTGGACACTACGCAGTCTATGATTTGTAGGGCAATGAAGGTATCTACAGCCACAGAAACCTCCTACTGTGTGTCTGAATAGTGTTAGGTGCTTTTGGTTATTTTTGCTAGCTCACATACAGTTGTGGAGGTTAGGTGTTAATGGTTTCAGAAAGAAACCAAGACTCAGCATTCTGTCAGGCATTTGTTCCTTCCTAGGCTGTGTATCTGCCCAGCTGAATTCACCAATACCCCAGGCTAGACTAACCCAGAAGTTTGTCTGTTCTAGGCTTAATTCTGGTCCTACCATGGAACATACTGCCCCTTTCCACACTTTATCTCCACTTCCCCACTTCATGCTCACAGGTGTTTTGTTGTTGTTGTTGTTGTTTTTGGCCTAGGATGGAGGCTGACCTGGGTTTTCATACCCGTTTTAGGTATTGGAAGAGGCAAAAGGAAGAAAACTGGTATTAAATGGCTAAGAAAACCAAGCATGGTGGTATATGTTTGTAATTCCAGCATTCAAAAAGCTGAGGCAGAAGGACAGCAAATTTGAAGCCATGCTGGGCCTCAATATTCTGCCTCAAAAAATCAAAAGCTCCACAAAGAGTATTTTCGTGCATTCATCTCGTTTATTCTTCTCAGCTACCCCATAAGACAGCTATGAATGTCCCTGTTTTCCAAACAAGGAGGCCAGGCTCAGAAACTAACCAAAGGTTACACAATAAAGTGCAATGTCAGGAGCAGAATCTATGACCTACACTTCTGCACCAGACCACTTCTCTACTGTTTGGTTGCCATTCTGGGCTACCTGCCACAACTCTTCTGCCTATAGCTGTTTAGTCCTGAGCCCAGGTACTATGAACAACAGACAAAGAGAGAGAGAAAAAAAATGAGGATTTTCTGTTGCCCAAGGCCTGANATATGTGAACCCAAGACATCTGTCACCAAAGCAATACGTATACTTTCCCCTTAGCCTGATGTCCATGATCCTGGCCTGCCCTGCACAGACAACTCTGCTCCTGTCTAGGTGGTGGGTGGGAATGCTGCTGATCTGGTGGCCAATTTCTACTGCTTCTCCGAGAGGTTGGGCCCCACTGTATACACATGCTGACCCTTGTCCTTCCGTGCTGCCAGGATACCTGCTTCAACTTGGCAAGGACCCTGGCACTGGGCCTATAAGATCCCTTGGTTCCATGTCATTTTACTGCTCCGCTCTGCCTCACGTACCCTTGAGGATCCTCATCTGTCTATTTGTTCTCAAGCCTGCTGAGTCCTAGGGAGCCAGGATTTCACTGCTCTTCTCTCGCGCTCTGCTAGTTCCTCCTGCTCCATCGACGTTGTCTGCTCTGACTTCTCTCCTCCCTCATTTGGTCTGTCTGTTCTGAGATTCCAGGAGGCCTCACTGTCTGCAACATTATGCCACTCATCCACCCCCAGGTGCTGTGCCTGCCCTTCAGTCTCATTGTTTTGAGCCAAAGTGTTCTGATGAGCCTTCCCTGTCATTGCCTGAGGGTAGTCTTGGGCTCTTAATTAGATCAGCATTTCCTAGTCCTTTTGTCCACAATTCCCATATTTAGACTTCAGCCAAGACACCAGGGTTCAGACACCAACCAATGCTACAACCTTACCCAGTCTGGTTTCTCTGCNCACCACCAGAGCTCTGACTTTACAAGCACTGGGTAAACTCTTGGTACTGACACATGACAGTCATTAGGAAGGATAGACAAGTATACTCCGAGTCTACACAGACACAGCTGTAAACACAACTTGCATCCAGAAGGTCACAACTGTGTGAGTGATTCTACAGTTCTCAGTAGAGCTCAGGCACAGCCCACCAANCTGAGGACAGGCAAAGGAACGTGACTCTCCACCCTCTCCTTCATATTAGTCTTCTACCAGGAACAAGTGATGCTGTTTTGAAACCATGTTCATCACTTGGTCTCCATGCATTTGAAACTGTAGTCTTGGAGTGCATCTTGGCCTATCATGAGAAGACTGAAGCCTGAGTAAGTCTAGCCAAGGACAGCACATTTTGTTTTTTGAACTGGGGTCTCTCCGTATGTTGTCCAAATGAGTTTGATTCTTCAGCCTTAGTGTCTGAAGGAGCTGAGACTACAGGGATACACCACCATGCCCAGGTGGTCCTGATCCAGCTCTTTGACTCAGAACAGATTCCTGTCAGGTCACTGTTGTCATTGCTACAAGACAAATGATACCTATCAGCCTCTCAAGAGTCCCAATCATGTCCAACTTTATGTATCCTTACATCACCACACATAAAAGAACTTTACAGCACCACTCCTAACAAATATGGCAAAACAAAGGAAGCTCATAAATAAAATAGCTGCCAATACACCAAAATATGAAGCTTGATATATTGGAGTGCCATAGGGACACTCATATGTAATTGGTACTGTGGTTAAGTGGCTTCAATATATCTGAGTAACTATCTAGTAATGTGTGACAAGAACTATAAAATTGTTCATGCCCTTTGACCTAGCAAAGCCACTTGGGGGAATGCTTCCCAGTAAAACACTAAGAAAGCAATTTGTACAAAGATATTCATAGCTGTGATATTTATAATAGCAAGAGGTTGGAAGGAACCCAAAGGCTCAGCCCTCGGGGATTGACTAAGCAAACTGGGTCAGGTGAACACTTTGGATGCTCTCCAGCCAGGAGGTGTGGACATGTGCAGTCTCAGGTGGAATGAATGCTTGACCCTAGGCTGTGAGATGGGACATAAGCCAACCCAGCCTGCCTCTGACTCTAGCTTCCACCATGGGAAATGTACAGCAAATCCGTGCTGCCTTCAGGCTAATTCAGTCAGGCAGTAGCCTGCATGTCAATTGTGAGGGTTTTAAAGGTCATTTATTTTATCTTTGGTAAAGTCATTTTGAATTAACTAGGCACTTTTTAAAAAAAGTTACTTAAGATGCTGAAGAGGAATTCTACCCAAATTTCCCAATGATCCTTGGTAGACTCAACTCCAGGAGTTCTCTCCAATCTCCTTCCTCATGTTTCTGTAAGAGTTTCCAGGCTTATCCCATGACAACAGGAATGTGGGAATCTGTGTGGACCTCAGGGTCTTGGGAAAGCCATGAGTGCCACCACCTCTGAGAACCCAGCCCCNTGTGCCTGCTGCAGCAACCCCTTGTCCATGGCGTCCAGACCTCCCCTCAGCCTTCCTCCTTCAACCACCACCACTTTCTTTCTCTCCTGGGTCAGAAAGGTTATTCAAAGCCTTTGAGTCTCTCCCCTATGCAAAAGTCTAAGTGACCAGACATCTTTCAGAACCAGGATAGGAATACCCCAACATACCCAGGGCAGGTGGCCTTCTAGAGCCGTCTAGGGGAGCTTTGAAAAGTAGACTCATGGGCTCCACCCTAGACTCTCTGGGACTGAGGAGGAAATGTGTGCTGTTAAAACTCTCCAAGAGGTTTTTCCGTGCTGCAAACCATCACTGGAGAGCCTGGTTGCTGAACAAGGGTATGAGCCTATTCTGCTGGACTGTTAAGTTCTAAAGGCTCTTAGCTTTGGAGAAAACCAACTTGTAGCTGGCAGTCTTAACAGCGACACCCACCCACACAGGTAACACAGGCACTTTTCAAGGGATGTCTCAACTAGTAACCTGAAACACGCCCCAGAGAGTCCCTCCACAGGCCCAAAGAAAAAGAGCCAGCTTGTGCCTCTGCCAGAGCTCAAGCCTTGGAGTTCCCCATTGCCTAATGCAGGGTCTCTTAGTCCATGCCCTTTTCCCAAGTGGAGAGTGGGGGCCTGTGACCCCACTCACCTTGGCCATACTTACGGTGTCATTTTATAAAGCTGCGTCCGCCTCTCAAACAGCGACCCTCCCCAGGCCCAGGGCCACAACCCGCCCACTGGTGTGGCCTGGGCAGACTCGGTCTCACCGACCCCTGTCTCCAGGACTCTCTTCAGCTTCACATTGGTGCTTGCGTCCCCCGGCCTGTTGTCAGGAAACACCATGAGTCGTCACCCTGTCCCCATCCAACCTCCCTGCCAAGTGAGAGCCAGTGGCAGCCTCCTTGTGGTCCTGAGATATAAAGAACAGAAGAGGACAGGAAAGGACTGAGGGGACAGGGTCTTCCCAGGGTTTCTAGAATGATTTTCTGAGCCCTATCTGAGGTGCTGTTGAGGGAACAGGAAGATGGCCACNTGGTTCTGAGATTTCCCTGTAGGCTGTTCCTGAAGGAACAAGAAAGCTAGGAGGACCTNGAGCTCCCCAAAAGTACTGTCTTGGTACTGTCTTGGAGCCTTGGATTATGGAGCCTGCAGTGGTCAGGCCCCAGACATCTGGACCCCATAGATAGCAGAACTAAGATGGGATTGCCTTCCAGGCAATAGGACATGACCTGGGGCTGAAAGGACACAAGGGAAGCAACACGATCCCTTGTCCCTCCAGGTCAAGGCTGGGGGTCCTCAGCCCATTCCAAATTCTGAGGCCACACCTGAGGACTGAGAGCCAGCTACTGGCTTCTCTGATCCATCACGGGGGCTTCTCCATCCTCCTCCCTCCCCACAACACAGTCCTTACACACTGGTGAGTCAGGCCCCACCTGGTACCTAGCTACCAGCAATGCTGCAGGAAAGCTTCACNTGCTGAAGGGGAACTGAACACCCTCTGAGGAGTCCTCCCACACATGGGCCAGGCCTGAGAACTAAGTTGGTTTCCTGTTCCAGGAATCTCTGCTCTGTGTTTGTAGAGATGGGGTGGAAGTGTTAATGCAAGGGAGTCAGATGGGCTGCTTCCTGGCATCATGTGGCAGTTTGCCCTGAGCACGGGAATGGGGCTTCATTAGGGTGCGGGGGTAGGGGGGCACTCCACTGATATATACATGGTGACCTACCAGCCAAGGGAAGTCACCTATACCCTAGATAGAGACTATTGCTATGACAGCCATGCTGGAAACGGGCCTAGAGGCTCACATNGTAGCTGAAGCCCAGGCAGGCTAGCTGACTATCCTTTTGTGTTTCTTTTTCCATCCCCATCAAGTCATCACAGGACCCCACTATGTGCCACAATGTCTGGAGTTCTCTGGCCCCGTGGTTTTCAGCTGGAGTACATACACCCTTTCATAGGCAGGACAAAAGGAAACTTAATAGAACAGCTCTGCGTGCAGCTGGGTGTTCCATATCTTCCTTTCTCCACACACGACACTTCTTTAGAGATATTTCCTGAGGTCACTGGGGGCTCCAAATGTCATTTGAAAATCATTGGTCCGATCCAACCTTATTTTCAGATGAAGAAGCTGAGGCTCAGAGTAGGTAGTGATTGGCCGAAGGTCACACAGCAAGTTGGTAGCAGAGCGAGGACTGGCCTAACCATTGTGGCCTCCAGGTCCTGCTCCAAGGCATCCAGTAGCCTCGCTGATGGCTCTGAACTCCCCTAACCTTCTCCTTTTACCCATTCTCTGGTTCTACTGCACAGAGGGACCTACCATCCATGACACACCTCCCAGAAATGAGGTCCACGGAGCTCCTGAACTGGCCCTTCAGCATTAGGTCTGGAAGCGTCTTCTGCAGCACTTCTCATCCTGTGATCACCCTGGTGATCCTGGAACTCTATGGCTCTCCCACCTACCCACAGAGGCTCTAGCCTACTTCCCAATCCCAATGCCTCAGTCCCTCCAGAAACGCTCTGAAATCTCAAGGCCCCAAACTAAGGTTATCCCAGGCCTACTCTTCCTCTTGCTCTCAGTCATCCAATCCCCCATCATTCCAGGAATCTAGATGGCAATCCCAACCCCATCTCCCACTAGCTCCATGCTTGCCTGAGTCTTCCTATGTGTCCCTTCCCTCTGTCTGAGAGCTGCTGTTTGGGCATAGTGCTCACATGCCTAGCCTCCTTCCAGCCTCCCTGCCTCAGGAATATCNGCTTTGAAAAATCAGTCTAAACATATCACTTGTCGNCTAGGTTCTTCCCTCAGCTATGGCTCTCTCCCCGCCGTGGCGAGGCCATGAATCCATCCCATCTCCCGCCTCTGCTGCTCTCTCTCCTACAGACTGTCCCATCTCAGCTGTGCTCCAGCTTTCCAAATGCCCCAAGCAGATCTCTGCTTTCCCCTCTCCCTGCCTTGCACATACCCTCTCATCTCTCTCCCGACAGTGTTTCTCCAAGTCCCCTGAGAGGTCCCTTGTTCTCTGTCTCCTAGCCTATGTGTTCCNGAGCACTGCCCTGCCTGGACCCTGGAAAGAGGATCGATGCATTTTCAATAAAGATCCCAGAAGTACTTTGCTCTCAATGTAAAATACACACACTGGCTCCATCAGGCCAGACTCTTGTCCTGCCACCCCCACAGCATCAGCTAGGCCCCACCCCTACAGCATCAGCTAGGCCCCACCCCTACAGCATCAGCTAGGCCCCACCCCCACAGCATCAGCTGAGCCCTCTGTTGTCTGTACACTCTGAAGGGAGAAACTGACTGTGACTTGGTATCTCCTGTTGTAGAATATTATTTTAAGGTGTATTACTTTTGTTTATGTTGAATTTGTTTAACTCTGTGAAGCTGTGTTACTGTGTCTGTCTAAAACACTTGACGGTCTAATAAAGAACTGAATGGCCAATAGCAAGGCAGGAGAAAGGATAGGCGGGGCTGGCAGGCAGAGAGGATCTATAGGAGAAATCTAGGAGCGAGAGAAGGAAGAGGATGTCAGGGGCCAGCCACCCAGCTACACAGCAAGCCACGGAGTAAGAGTAAGATTTTAAGAAGTAAGAGAATGGGAAAAACTCAGAGGTAGACGCAGGATAATTTGAAGTTAAGGAAAGCTGGCAAGAAACAAGCCAAGCTAAGGCCAGACATTCATAAGTAAGAATAAGCCTCCATATGTGATTTATTTGGGAGCTAGGAGGCTGCCCCCAAAGAGACAAAGAGTAAGAAGACAAACAACAACAATCTCCCTCTGGGCTGTGAGCTCCCTGCACACAGGGCCTGCATGTAACTCCCATCTGATGCCTGGCACAAAGAAGGGACTTAGTTATGAGTGTTAAATGACTGGGATCCCCAAGTGAGCCCCTCCACTCATAACCAGGAGGTGGTCACAGCTGACCTAGTGANAGGCCATAGCTTGTGGGAATCTGAAAAGCTGTTCCCACCACTGCTTGCCACTGGTATCTGTCCCTCCAATCCCCATCACTCTATCCCTCCACCATAAAGAAAGCACACTGAAGGTGAGNGTAATGCCAGGNCTACAAAGTGCTACAGGACAGCTTCAAATAGTGACACTTAATATCCAGCTCTCTAGAAAGTGTCCATATGTATACATACCTAAGTTATTANATATTTTACTGACATAAATGATGGACGGTGGGCAGTTTATAAATACAAATTAAATACCCAATACTCAGGTCAGCAAGATGGNTCCATGGATAAGGGCACTTGCAACCAAGCCTGTGTTCAATCTGTGTTCAATTCCCAGAACTCCCATGGTGGAAGAAGAGAATTGACTCCTGCAAATTGTCCTCTGACTTCCAGATTCATACTACACACACA
>LZPO01108153.1:39519-55338 GCA_001675575.1 Neotoma lepida | reverse complement strand
GAGACACATAGCCAAAATACCAAAACAAAAGGACTCATAAATTCTAACAGTAAGGTAACACTCAGTTTGAAAATAGGGAAAACACTTAAACATATACTTTCTCCTAAAGACATGTAGATGGCAGATAAGCACATGAAAAGTTGCTTAACATCATTAGTTACCAGGGAAAAGCAAAATAAAATCACAAGGACATACCACTACATACCTATTAGAATGCTTCAAGTTAAAATGTTTGCCCGTACAGTCTTGTCCCAAGGATGTGGGGCAGCTGTGACTCCCAACCACTGCTCATGAGACTGTCCAATGGTTCACCCACTTTGGAAAAGTTTCTTAAAAAGTTAAATATACAATGACCATATAATCCAGACATTCCTCTGCTAAATGTTTGNCCAACAACAACAAAAACACACACTCATACACAGACTTGTACTTGACAGTAACAAATTTGTGTTTGTATATAGTTCCAAATTAATGGCAACCGAAATGTCTGCCAGTGGGTGACTAGATAAACTGCAGTATATCCCTATAATGGAAACTTCCTCAGTGGTAAAGAGATAGGATCTACTGACTCAGGCAACAAGGAAGAATGTTGAATGACCTTGTGTGAAAGAAGGGAGGTGTGAGGGCAAACACTGAGTGATGCCAATTGTTTAAAGTTCTAAGATATACGGACCAATTGAAACTGAAATGGTTCTCTGAGNCTGGTGCATGAGATACAGCAGCTGGAGGAGGAACAGGAAAGAACTGTTACAAAGATTAGCAAGGGCACTCTGGGTGCCTTGCTCTGCAACACTCTAGCCACATTCTGACCTTACAACCTTTCAGTGCTGCTCCCCCTAGGGGACACTCTTCCCCATTCCCCATAGGGTTCATTCTCTTGCTCTTAGACACAGGTCTGCTGAAGAATCACCTTGTCCACACTGCATGGTGGGCCATTTCCCTCCCTCACCTGCCCTTGCAGTCAGCTTCTGTCCTCCTTACTTTCCCTCTCTGCACTCCCACAAGTTGGTGGCATGATCCATTTTGAGTGTCTTTGTCCATATCTATCTCACTCCTACTAGTCAGCAGGAACTATGAGACCAGGGCTCTGTTATGTTTGCAGTGTTATCACCNGTCTCTAGAACACTGCCTGCCATTAGTGCTAAAAAATACTTAATGAATAGACTGATTTAAGAGACTGATACTATCTTTTGTAAATGGGGGTTACACCAACTGTCTCATAACCAGTAATTGGTAGAGCTGGGCTTTTAAGCTTGATCACGTTGACTACAGAAAACCAGAAAGTTCTATGTAGTTATGTCACTTTGACTCAGAGTCTAAGAGGCCAAACTGGTGAACAGATTACTCAAAGCACTCAAAGTGATCTGTGAGAACAGAAAATAGTTCGTTTCTCTGCAGACAACTTGGCAATAGCCATAGTNAAAAACTAGCAACCCTTCTTCAAGGTGCTTGTGCTAATCACATAATCANACATGAGACATGAGGGAAAGTTCTACACAAAATGGATGTTTATCATATAATTGTTTATAATAGCAAAAATAAAAAGGAAACAATAAAAGTCCCCAAAATGGAGTGGCTGGAATGGATTGGAAATGATGTGAAACCAGAGAGTGAGGGACAGATCATGCCTGGTGTGATCAGTTTTTCTAGGGAGCAGGAGGAGATAAGGCCATTTGCTTGGAGTCTTGGGGTAGGAATCAGGATTACCTAGAAAGGAGGTCCCAGCACAGCCTGGTGGCAAGGGACAGCAATCACAGCTATTGAGGAAGCTGAGGCAGGAGAACTGAAAACTGTGAGGCCTGCATAGCAGACTACATAGTGAGTTCTAGGGCAGCCCTGTGAGACCCTGACTCAAAGCAAACTTAAAAAGAGGCCTGGAGGTATTCATAGCTTAGTGGTTCAGCATCTGCCTGGNACAAGTGGGGCCCTGGGTTCTTGCAATATCACAAACAAGTGTGTGAGAAGNTCTTGAGCATGAGGAAGTCTGAAGAGCAGTTATGGCCAACGGAAGTGAAGCTAACTAACCATGAAGTTAAAGAGATCGACAGATGATGTAGGTGCCCCACCTGAGAACCCGCCTGTCAAGATATAAACAAGCCCAAGAAAGCATGTGGAGAAAGAGACACAGCAGTTCTGTCTTTCCCAGCACAGGTACCAGTTGAAGAACAAGCCTGGCCCAGAAAAGCTGAGCCTGAGCCAAACTGTGAGAACTGTTCATTAAGCCCAGTTTACTAGTGGAGGTCAGGGTGAGACAGTTGAATCACAGATTCCTCCCCCATTTTCTGAGGGTCATATGTAACACAGGCTAGCCTAAAATTTGCTCTGTATGACCATGAACTTCTGATCATCCTGTCTCCACCTCCCAAGTGCTGGGATTATAGGTGTGTGCTACATGCTTGGTTTATGCAGTGCTGGGGATTGAACCCAGGCCTCCTGCATGCTTGGTAAACACGTAACAACTGAGCTTCATCCTTAGCCCAGAGTTTAACTTTTAATATCTATGTACCTTGTACACATGTTGTGTAATATTTTAACAGCCTTTTGAGGTTGTGTGATTCTTTTGCATTTAATATTTATGTTTTGAAAGCCAAAACAGAGGTGGTTGCTGTAAATCAGTAGCTCCAGAGAACAGTCCAACCAGTAGTTTCACACCTGGAAAGTTTTCCGCAAACCGAGTCCAGCTTCCTAATACCCTTATTTAGTTAATTCGGATGTGGGCCAGGGATTCTGTTTTCTTTACAAAAGTCCCAAGATATTGATGTCAGGACAACAAGGAAAGACTCCTGGAGACAGGACCCCAGAAATACTTTCATTTCACAGGCTAAAAAGGAGAACAATGGTTTCCTACCCAGCTCCCNAAAGTCAGCGTTCCCAAAGACAATTACAATACTAATAAAAGAGCAATGGTAGTGATTCCTGTGTCCCAATGGTTCGCTCTGCCCTTGATATCTATCATCTCATTTAATATTGCCAACACGACTCCATTTTACAAATGAAGAAACTGAGGCCCAGGAAAGGGGACATTCTTTGAGGTTAGCTAGCTGGAGTAATGATTTGAATCCAGGTTGTCTAGGTCCAGAGTCTCTGGTTTGTTTGTATAGGGGTAAAAAGCAAAAATAAAACACAAAACAAACCCTAGTTACTACTAAAAATTATCGTAACTTTAAACTTTTTCCCTATATTTTCATTAGGCATTTGGCATATGCTACTACCTATCTTTACCCAACTGTACACAATGGAGCCCATTTGAATCATGACCTCTGTGTCCCCAGGGCTCAGCCTATAGTTTGTATTCCACGTATGTCTGTTCATTAAGTACATAAATATGTGATTTGTGATCGCAACACAAGCTGGTAGGTTTCCTTCTTTTGAGTTTAATATGCCAGCCGTNTTTTTAGTTTTCTCTAGACAGAACACTGATGTTCAGAGGGGCAATTTCATTAGAATTGAGAGGTGGGGCGGGGGTCAGCAGATTGCTAGGGCTGTGCTGGGGAGGAGAATCAGTGGATTCAAAGAGTATCGCCCCAGAAGAGGCCTTGAATGCAAAGAAAGGGATGCATCGGATGCAACCATCAAGAGGAGGGAGAGTGGACAAACCTACAGGTCTGCTGGCTAAGAGGAGATAGATGGGATCGCAGCGAGTGGAGACCCTGGGAGAGTGAGGAGGGGTCCTCGGGGAATTAGCCTTGGGAAGGAGGGACACCTGTTCCTCTGAATCTTAGAAAAACAAGCACTGCCAGAGATGCAGCCAGGGTTTCTCAGAGGGAAGCTAAGCAGGCAGAGGGAAGAGCAAGGGGGCGGGGAGATCAGTTAATGAAGTTTCTTTCAGCCTTCATTGCTAAAAGCCAGGCATCGGAAAATTCACTCCAGGATTCTGGAGATCTACACAGGGCTGAGAACTTAAAAAAAAAACAAAAAAAAAAACAACGAAGAAAACATCAACAAAACTATTATCCGCATGGTTTCCTTTTTAAATGGGAGATGGGGGTCATTTAACACGCAAAAAAGAAAAAAAAATGGTAGACCGGACATAGTCTCTGAATAATCTACTCTCTTTTATCACTAACTCATTGTGCCGTCCTTATTTTTCTCATTTTGCCAAGAAGGATGATTTCTTCCTCCAGGACCAGTGCGTGGGGAGCGCGGCTCCAAGCCGCCCACGCGGGCAGCCGCTTGCCATCACCGCGGGGTGAACGCGGAGCCTGACACCCCTGCTGGAGCCCACAGTCGCTCCTGCGCCCCGACACCCAGCCCCAGGCTGCGATACAGCCAGCCAGGTGAAGCAGGCACCAACTCCCAGGTGCAAGTCTGCCAGTCCGCTCCGGGACAAATCAGGGCCCCCACCGAGGGTCGGCTGGGAGCACCACGGCAGTGCGGGGCACGTGCGGCCTTTTGGGGGTTCCAGCGCCCACCCGTACCGCGGGGTGACGGCCCGAGGATCTCGGTGCCCGCGCACTCTCCTCCCATCGCTCTGGCCCGCAGGTGTGAGGATGCCTGAGCTTCGACTCTGGATATCCGAGGCCATGGGTACCCCGGATCCCGGATGCCTGCGGATGCGGGTGCGGGAATCCATGCTGGTAGCCCTAGGCGCTCACGGCCGCATCAGTACAGAGCACGCGCGTCAGCGGCGCCCACGCGGGGCCACCCGGAGGGACCGGGAGGAGCTCATCTTCTCCGAGCGCGCCCTACCTGTCGTAGCTCCAGCGGCTGTAGGACAGGGTGCGGTGGCTGCTCACTCCCTCCATCGCCGTCCTGGTCTGGGATTGGGGCTCCACGGTCAGCAGCAGCTCGCGGCACGGGGCTCGGTGCTCGCTCACTCTCAGTGGGCCGGGCTAGGGCGCGGGCGGAGGACTGTACCATTCGCCCCCCCGGGGGTGACCCCCCCTCGTCTCCACCAATGGCNAGGGCGCGCGGGCTGCGGGGACCTGGACCCGAGGGGTCCCCTCCCCTGCGCGCCTGTCCCGCGGGGGCGCGGCTGCGGCAACTCGACTGCTTATTTATTTATTTCTGATGAGTGCTCCACGTTGCCGTGGTAACCGTTCCATCTTTTCCGGCGTCAGTAGAGCACCGCTGCTTTCAAACCTTGCCGGGACCGAGACGGCTAAGAGGTTGCGCTTTCTGCTTGCGTGGGGAATCCCGGATGCGCTCTCCCTATTCAGGTCCCTTCTGCTGAGATGTCCCCGCCTTACCAACACAAGGAAGGGGAATGCCCACCCCTCTGATTTCCTTGTATCTTGAGTTATCCTGGTCCTTGCCTTCCCCTCGGGGAACTCATTCTTGCGGCAACATTACTCTTCAATTCACAATGTCTCTTTGCTTGCAGGGAATGGAAATCCATTCCTTCCGCTNTCTTCCCTCACCNTATTCCCCGGGCCCACAATCTAGCATACTGTGGCTCTCTTGTGGTTCTCAGAGGCAGAGAACCAAGTTCTGTAAACACTCCCATTTCTAGGCCATCTTGTCCTGTTTATAACCCTTTGTGCTTTTTCCTCATTACTATCAGAAATCCTTTGGAAAATATCCAGCTATCATGGCTCAATGGGACAGGTTCAAGAGGAGTTTGTACAGATCTTCCTTCTCAATAAGGGGGATATCTGAAATTTTGCAACTTTGCTTCAAAACTGCCAGATTCCTTCTCCCGCGGAATGCTGACACTAATAAGGGTCAAGGATCCTTTCTCTGGGACCTCGTAGGCAATTCCACCGGCCTAGCTGAGGACTCTGTGGTGATGTTTAGGGTATAGCCTCTCCACAACTTTCAGCTCTGGGTCAGAACTCCTGGCTTTAAACTTGTTTCCAAGATGTANCTGATTTGCNCCTAGGGAAGGCTAAATGGACCGACCACCAAGATAGAGCGTGTGGAACAGAGAGCTGACTAGGGCCTGCCTGTCTTCCAGGCTACTCTTCCCCTTCCCCCACCTTGGGCTGCTGGGGTTTACAGGTATAATCTTCTTGCCGAGGTCAGAGAGGCCTAAGAAGGACTTTTCAGTGCAGCTGTTGTGGGAAGTCTGAGCTAACTTCCCATCCAGGTCAGGGTCGTGGAGTGGCCCATATTTATTCTCTGCAGGCAGAGTGCTGGAAGGCAGGGTTTGAGCTCTGCTAATGCTTAGAGACTTAATTAACCCCGTGCCTTACAGGAGTGGCAGCTGGCAGTGCACCTGTTGCATCCAGCCTGCGCATGTGCTTTTCCTGAACAGTGGTTTGTTTTTTTTATATAATGTATTTTATTTTATGAGCATTGGTATGAGGGTGTCAGATACCCTGGAGCTTGAGTTATAGACAGTTGTGAGCTGCCATGTGGGAGCTGGGAGTTGAACCTGGGTCCTCTGGAAAAGCAGCCAGTGCTTTTAACCACTGAGCCATCTCTCCAGCCCCCCTGAGCAGTGTTTTTACACTGAATAAATTGACAATGCTTAAACATCTGGATAGGGTTGGGGAGATAAAGCTGTCAGTCAAGGTGCTTGCAGTGTAAGNGCGGAGACTTGAGTTCGATCTTGAATGAAATGAGGACATGGCCACTCCAAGGTATGGTTGAGGAGAAGGTTTTTATTGTAGCTATGAGGGAGAGTGCAGCCAGAGGCATCTGGAAGAGTCCAGACTGAACCAGAGAGAGGTGGGGAGTGAGCCCAATACAGAGGACCAAGAGAACAAAGAGGGTAAAAGAGGAGAGCAAGTGACCAGGAGAGGAGACAGCAAAGAGTGCTTGGCCCAAATGGTGGGGTTCTTTCTGTAGGAACAAGAAGCAGGGTGAAGGGAAGGGAAGGCCCTGGCCAGGAGAGGTTTGGGGTGGGGGTGAGGTGAGAAGAGCCGAGAGGAGCCACAGGTACTGAGAGCACCTAGAGACCAGCGTGGGCTCTGGTATGCTAATAAGCACCACAGTTAGCCATTAGTCCCAAGTTCCTTTGGGACCTGAGAGATCCCACATAAAAAAAGGTAGGCCTTGTGGCACTCACTTGTAATTCAAGCTCTGGGGAGGAAGAGAAAGGTGGATCCCTGGTTTACTAGTCAGTTTACTAGGTCAGTTCTAGGCCAGTGAGACCCTGTCTCAAAAACCAAGGTGGATGGCTCACAAGGAAGCATACTTGAGGTTGATCTCTGGCCTCCACATGCTTGCACACATACACAAGCATGAGCACAAACACATTCTCACAGCTGGGAGATAGGACATGATTTCTCTTTCCACCCTCTCTAGAATACTAAGGGGATGTGAGAAATCTAGGGCTGTTTCAAGGTAATAGGAAAAGCAGAGAAGTGGCTGCTCCTCACACATTCTCCTACAGACCTCAGGCCACACTCAGCCAGTTTGTCTCACAACCAACTTACCTGGTCCTTGTTGCTTTTGATTGTGCCACCCCTGCCCAATTTAGTCATAACCACTGAAGTTTCCCTGCTGGCTATCAGAGTTGTCAGAACCAGGGCTTACCAAGGGCTAGGCACTTAGCAACATGTTGCATTTATCAAGCAGATATTATTACTGTTCCCTGTGGAGTTCACAGACATTTGAGGACTGAGTCCTATACAGGATCCCTTTTCTGAACCACATCTTGATGGTGAGACACTTGACAAGCCNATGACCTCAGAAACAGGGGATTAAGATTCTAAAAATAATTCATTACCCCACGTGAAGCCTTGCTTCATTGTTTGGGCAGAAGTGGGGTCATCTATCTGGGAGTCTGTGAGCTCTTCCACATAGATTGTAGAAGCACTGCCTTTGCCCTCGTGTGTTGATAGACATGTCCCAAACCCATGATGGAACGGTAATGGGACTGCAAAGGGATCTCCCTCAAGGGAGCGGTCCGGCCGCATACAGCAGCTTCACCCACTGGAAACCAGACTGGGTCAGAACCAGCAGACACAGAAGCTTACTGAAACTGACACTGCTCACTATCTGCCAGGCCCCTTCAGCCTGCCTTGGTAAGACCACTGGGGTTACTTTTCCAGGAAACCAGCTAGTTTGCACTGTTTGAGCTCTATAGCTAGAGGGGTCTACCACAGGTGTATTGAGCTCCCACACCTGACACTCCAAGAAATAGGACCAAGCTCAAGGCCACGTGTTCTGACCCAGAGATGAAAGCTATGGGGGAGGCTCTTAGACATCACTAAGGGAGTTCTAGATTAGGCTGGTGGAATTGCCTAGCAAGGCCCCAGAGAAAGAATCTTTGACCTTTATCAGTGTTAGCAATCTGCAGGAAGGGAATGTGGCAGTTTTGAAGCGTAGCTGCAAACCCTTGGCTATTTCCCTTGTTAAGAAAGATGTGAACTCCCCTTGAACCCATAGACTACATGGCTTTTAAGGAATAAAAGGCCCTTGGGTATTCCTAGTGTTTGTTTGTTTGCTGGAGCCCTGAGCCACCATGTTAGAAGCCCAACCACTGTGACCTCTATGCTGTGAGGAAGTCTAAAACTACAAGGACAAGGACAGGGAACACGCTTCACTTGATAGAATCAGCTGAGCCCAGCTTTTGACCCACTACAGCCAGGCACTAGACACAGAGTGAAGAGGCTTTCATATGATTCCAGCCCCTAGTCCCTAAAATCATCCCAGTTGCCAAGTCTTCCCAGTTAAGCAACAGATGTAGAAAGATATCAAAGTCATCCTTGCTTCAGGACATCTTGCCTTGCCTTGACCCAAAAAATCTGTGAGCATTATGAAATGGTGGTGGTTTTATGCCATAGATAGCTGGGCTAACAATTCAGCTCAGGGGAATGGACAGGCATACTGGCTATGGCAGTCTGTATAGAAAAAGCTGCCACAGGAAATAGACTACATTAGGAAGTCAGAAGTTGTTCTCTGGTAGCTGAATGATGAGTGGCAAGGCTAAAGCTGGAGGAGAGTGAATGCAGGAGAAGAGGAGATGAAACAGAAGATTCCATTCAAAGATGGAAAGTAGCTGGTGAGTCCTTGGGTAGGCATGCCCAAGGGCCCTGAAGATGTCCATCATTGTATTTTAAGTTGGTTCTGCTCCTTGTCACTGCCCTGTTGTATTGAAACCTTCATCAACAGTCTGGTATGTAGACATTGTCTTCTATGAATGGTGCCGTGGGCAGTTTGGAAGGTAGGACTCTGGCTGTATGAGACAAGGTGCAGTGGGAGGAGGGTGGCAACCCTAGCAAGCTGTTGGAGACTAAGAATTAAGTTAGAGCAGGACCACAATGGCAAATGGAGAGNGTATCATTTCCTGGAAGTCCTTGGATGGACTGGTGAAGGACTAGACTTCCTTAAACAGGGAGCAGACTAGAGAATCTATGAGGACTTTAGGGGACAGTATATCCTGAGAAGGCCAGAGGTTGGGATAAATTTGGCATATGATCCCAGGGAAACTACAACCTATTTAATGTCTAACTTTTGGGGAGATTACTGGAGACTGAACCCAAGGCTTTGTGCGTGCGTGTTAGGAACATTCCCTACCACTGAGCTACATCCCCAGCCCTCTATTTTACTGCTATAGACTTAAGCAAGAAAATGATCTTCAGTAAGTTCCAACTAAGAGGCCAGCTAGCCCAACTCTAAGTTGACAGTCTAATAGTGCCTGAGGGATCTGTATTAGAAAACAGCACTTAGTCTCTGGAAAGCTGTGTGGACCTTAGATTTGGAGGCCAGGCCTTATCTTCTGTAGTAGAGAAGTATTCATATCTGGAAACAGAATTCATGTTTGAGTCACTGGGCCCAGGAGAGCATGACACTGAGCTATCAAGACCCAGGACTAACATTGCCTGCTGTAATTTGGGATATCACTCAAATATTCACTCCAGCTGTAAACTTGGTGATGTATGTTTCTCATTTCATCCGCCATAGACCACTAATTCACTGCATGACGACAAAGGTCATAGGTGAACTATATGAACAGGCAATTGAGGCTCCATGGCATGTATCCTGCTTCCTCCTGTCTCTTATACACATCTACCCCCTTCTGGGGGGGGGGGGTAGTACTCTTGGTCATCAACTTTACAAGTACGGAGATGACCTGAGCTAAGAATTCACATGTTCCACCAAGCAATGGAGAACGATTTGACTGGCTGATAAGAGGCCTGCATGCAGCAAGACTAGGATACGAAAGTCTGGGGGAAAGGGATGTGGGTGGACTAATGGGAATGGTACCAGGTGCCACAGGTCTTTGTTTCTCATGTCAGTGGCCACAGAAAGCATCTATTGTGAGAAATATACTCAATGACCTATTTGTAGATGCAAGCTTGTTGTGGCAACCCCACTGATCATCTCTTTGAATATATACAACTTTGCTCAAATCTGTTACATGTGTTTTCAGTGGTCCCAAAGTATGTTCCTCACCTGGATGAATTACTATATCCAAATTGATGGCTTGTGTTTTCAGCTAACTCTAACCTTAATTCCTTAGATTCCAAATAAAGCAATTTTACCAAGATCTCTAGACACAGCCCTACCTCATACCTCCCATCTTCAGAATGTGGCAAAAGCCTAATATTTACTGTCCCAAACTCTAGTGCCATATAGAAGGGCTGGGTTCCTTATTGAGGGCCCCAAAGCCATATACTAGCTCTGCACTTCTCCTTGCCCAGACATTTCTCACTGGCATAGTCAAAGCTATGCTGGAGCTACTCCTGGTCATTTCAGCCTCATGATTTCTATATAGAGGGGCTTGGGTTGTAATATGCATTGTGGTCTGGCTGGAAGGGGAGTGGGCCCTAGGAGATTTACTTTGTTTCCTACTCAAGTTTTGAAGTAGATTACATGTCTACTTGGAGTATCTCTGGAGTGAGGATAGAACATACTTTGGTGTCATCATTCTGTGACTCTTGAGCGTCTCCTGAAGCCTTGGCCACTCATTTCGCACTCATATCTTGACATCTCCAAAACATAAGGCGCTTTTCTTGGGCAACCTTAGAAAACTGCTTAGGCACTGAGAACCGGTAGCCATAGGCTTTTAAATTATGTAAACATGCCCTCTAGTGGTCACAACTATGAAAGTCCATTAAAACAATGCAACTGGTAAGCCCATCATAGGCAGGACTAATGCCACAGGATGGAAAGACCATGATAGAGCTGACAATCACCACCAGGGGACAGAACATAATTGCAGAGCTAGCAGATGCCAACACGACAGAAAAGATCATTTTGAGACATAGGGACCAAGATGAATCATACTAATCAAGGGACAAGCTGGATAATTCGTAGCCTAGACACTACCATAGCAACTGCTTTCCCTCCTGGGAGAGAACACTGGGGGTCAGAGCTTGCATTACTGAGTGCCCTGTCTAATACAAGGCAGCCACTGAGAGCAGCACCTGCATATACTTCCGATATTCTGGGCATTACTGTCACTTATTTTAATGCACACCACGACAATCAATTACAGATTCTTTTTTTCATTCTATCTTTTAGGCCTTCTATTATCAATACATAGGGCACTGTCTCATTCTTAACTACACAGTATTGCATTTTATGTCATAAAATTACTCATCTGCTGAGTAATTACTCATAAAACTACTCTTTTGAGTNGATAAAAATCTTTATGCTAANAGAGCCAGATATAATCATTTATGTACTTTATTGTCAAAAATCAAACCAGTCTATCTACAGGATATATGCGAGTACATGCATACACATGAATTCCCAGATTAATTTGATAAATACAAATTCAAAATGTTGCAACATAGGCTATCCTTGCCAGAGATGCATGTCTGTGTCATGCTTACCTTTCTCTGGCCATCACTGCTAGCCATTCATAGAACAGAAAACATGGTAGATTTTTATAAGCGAGAACAAGCATCTTTCGTGTGTGTGTGTGTGTGTGTGTAGGAGTGAACTGTTTGTATCAGTAGATAACTGGCCTTTAAAAAACTGGTTGTGGGGCTGGGTGTGATGGCACACGCCTTTGATCCCAGCACTTGGGAGGCCAAGACAGGTGGGTCTCTGTGAGTTTGAGGCCAGCCTGGTCTACACAGTAAGTTCCGGGACAGCCAGAGCAAATAGTAAGTCCCCATCTCAAAAACAAAAAACAAAACAAAATCAAACAAAAAAACTGGTTGTGAGAATTCTGACAAGAATATTAGGTCTTTGATAGGAATTTCAAANATTTCCNCAGTTTTATACTTGCACTATTTGTATATGTATTTTACCAGTTAAAATTTTTAAGGTGTTATAGGATATCAATCTTTAAAAAGAATAGCTTGTGGATTCTTAGTGCTTAGGAAGTTCTTCCTNGTGGATNGTTAAGAACACTCTACTGGAATGGCTGGTTTGTGTTTTTGAGTCAGTACATTCTGCTGTGGTCACACAGTTCTGAGACAGTAGTATTCTCTGCAGAAATTATTTTGGAAGACATTTCTATTTTTCCATATAAACCCTTAGAAACAGCTTGTCCAGATCAAATTATCTTTGCATTTTTCTGGAATTGTGACAAATATGTAATTTACCTCAGGGAAAACTTTCATTTTTATCTAAGAATATGCTGTCTTTATATAATTGCCTCTGTTTCTTATTAGCGTTCTATTTGCTGTCTTGGGTTTTTTAATAGGATCTGATCCAGTTCAGGCAGGTGTCACACGCATACAACAGCTAGGGATAAGCTTCAGTTTCTGATTCTCTTGCTCCCTTCTTCCCTGGTTGGGATTACAGGTGTGCCATCACACCCGATTTTATGGAGTGCTGGGGATCAAACCCCCACCTTCCAGAGTTTCATGTATCCTAGGCATTCTATTGAGCGACAACCCCACTTCTTGTTACCATTTTAGTTTTCTTCCATCTTATCAACTAGACAATATTAAAAAACAAAAACCCTCTACTCCACATTATTTTCAATGTATTTTCTCCCATTTAAACATAATGTCTATTAAGTCTAGAACCAAGCTAGGCAATAATGAAAAACACGTGAACATAATCAATTCATATTTGGCTCTATTTAGACCCATTAACCTGCCGCTAGCCTTCACACTAGACCAGTCACTAACCTGCACTTGCTTCTACTTGCCCGCCTCCCTCTAATGTGACCAACCACTACTGTGATTTTTTTTTTAAGCTCATCATTCTTTGGCTTTTTGGTTTGTTTAGGCACATGCATATCATATACATGTCTGTATGAGGACATCTTTCTAGATCAAATAGTCTGGTAAAGCAGATATTCCTCACCATGGACTCATGGGTCCCAGGTCTCAGGTGTGTGCCATCCTTTTTCTCTTCTGTTCTGGCTCACTAGCATATCTCCAAGTCCTTCCATATTGTGCACAAGGCAACCCCTAGCCTGCCATCCAGGTTAAGATGCTATGGAGAANAAAAATGAAGAACAAAAACAAACACAAAAACCACAGAAAAAAGACAAAAAATTATAAACATTTTTGGAGATTCATTTGCTATGCTCCTAAGAGTTAGAAAAAGAAAAAAATATGACTGTAAAGCCATTGTGCCAAGAAGGCCTGGTATGGTGCTGGGTGAAGCTAACACAGCCTGGGCTGTGGGTGCTCCGATTGCTGATGAGTCATGCCAACACATAACCAGCTTCTCCCTACAGTGCCCACTCCCTGGCTTCTGTATGAGCTCAAGAACACTTTTCTTTCTCCCAGCCAACAATAAAGTCACATCAGATAAAGTTCATTTACAAAAGGTAGGCTATGTTTATTAGGAGTCCCAAGCAGTTGACTGAGTCACTGTGACTCAAGACCACGAAGAAACCCTTTGCCTCCGCTTTAGTCTGAGTCCTGTGGTGAAAACCAAGACCAGCACAAGTGCCTCNTGGGGCTCATTCACAGGTTTACGAGTTTCTCATTGAGGGCAATCTGTGACTGGGTGAGATTGGCTAGGTAGGTCACCATCAGCAGGTCCTGAAAGACAAAGGAAAACAGTGAATGGAAAGGGGACAGAAAGGCTAGCGCTGGCCAGCTCCACTGTGGACACTGGCTGCAGTCCAAATGCCAGTTTGGGCAGACTAAGCAGGGGTTGAGGTGGAAGCCAGGAAGGGAATGTGTGTGAACACTATCCTCTCTACTGATGCTTATAGAATGGGGGACTGCAGTGGAGACTTGTGGAGTATGGGGGTGTGTCCTGTGAACACAGATGGGGAAAATTAGAAATTGTCTTTGTTACCTTGTATTTTAGCAAGTCTTTTACCTGAGTCTAGGTAATAAATCATGGCAATACCAGTAGTACTCAGATAAGCACTTAGAGGGGAGGAGTTGCCCTGAACATACAGTACTGCCTCCACCCTGGACTGTGTCGCAGCCTTCCTCTCCCCAACCTCCAGGTCCAGCCATGGCACTCACATTGATGTTGCTGTTGAGCATGGTCTCAAAGTCATCAGGAACTATCTTGGGTACTTGATTAACCAGGCTCATCAGGAAGCGGCCTACAGTGTTGTCAGCAGACACTTTTCCAGACTGAGCACAAAACAAAGACTCAGTGAGGCACTGTTAGGTACTGTCATGTCACCAGCAGGCCCTGCAGGGATGTCAGCCCTCCCTTGCTCTTCCTCCCCACTTCTCACCAGCACATCCTCAGCATACTGCAATACAGTGCTTAGAGCATCCTGGATGCGAGCTGAGGCCCCGCCCACTTGCTGTAGGTCACTTGAGAGTCCAATCACCCGGTTGGGGCTAAAACATGTCTTCATGATGAGGTCAACTGTGGGAGTGTGAGGCAGGCANTAAGAGACAACAGAGAAAACTTAGCCATGACAAGAAAGAGGTTATTAACCACCTACTAACTCTCTCCACCCACTCTGGACACAGTCAGCTCCCCAAAATCCCTGCTCTCCACTCACTGACTTTTGTTTCTTTGGAGAGCTCAGTTCCTCCACCTGGCTTGTTAACTACTGGTTCTGGCATTGTATGGAGATTATGTGGCCTGTGACACTGACAATTTCCTACCCTGAACAACCCTCAACTTCTAGTTAGCATGAACTTGGATCAGTGTTCTTTAAGCTACCTAAGCCCTTCATCTTTGTCACAGAGAACCAGCTCCCTCCCTTGAATAAGCCTGGGGTCTCTAGGGGTGTAGAGTGGGGGGAAGGAACTCACCTCCAATGCGTTCAGTGTCATAATATGCATACTTCACTGTGAGAGGTGTGAACATCACTCCCATGGTCCTCCCAGGAACACCCATTAAAGTGCTGGGGAAGGAGGAGAAAAGGTAAACAGATGCCCTTGGGAGCATCCCCATGGCTAGACCAGGCTAGGAAAGCAGTGCCCTTGGGAGCATCTCCATGGCTAGACCAGGCTAGGAAAGCAGTGCCATTGGGAGCATCTCCATGGCTAGACCAGGCTAGGAAAGCAGTCGCAAAGGTAATACCTTCCACTTGAGAAGGCCAGGACTGCACTAGAATTATCTTGAGAGTAAACTTTCCTTTTCCTCCTTGGCCTGGCCCCTTATTGGATGACTTCATACACCATAATGCCAGCAATGAAGACAGGACTCTGGATGTTCCTGGCTGCCTAGACATCCATCTTCAGGGAAAACAGACACACCAGAGCAATCTTTTTCTGGACCTGAGCCTCTTATCACCAAAGATCAAACTGACTTATACCCCAAACCATTGGATTGAGTGCTAGAAGTAACTTCACTAAAATTGTTGTGTTTACTATTTCAACTCTGTATTTTCATATGGATTTTGAAGAGGCTGAATTTGCAGAGACTAAGAAGAGGTGAAGGCGAAGGCTCTGTGCACATCAACAGGCTCAAGTTGTAGTGATAACTCTTCCTTCCTCAGCTGCTAAAGCCTTCCCCGCTAGCCCTGACAAATGGTGTTGTAGCTGCTGGCAAGTTCTGTGTCAACACTGCAATGTTATCATCTAAAAGTATAGTTAATCCCAGCTTAAAAGATGTGTTCCAAACAAGGCTAGCATCCTCTAGTTT
>LZPO01108152.1:89683-112588 GCA_001675575.1 Neotoma lepida | reverse complement strand
CAGTGAGCTTGGGGTTGGGGGGTGGCAGCCATACTGAGAATGGAATTAGGAAACCACACAGCTGGAAACCAAGGAAGAATTTTAAGGATGAAGTTGAGGTTGCAAAGAGGTCAAGGGTCGTAAGCATTAGAGACAGCCACTTAAATAAATCATACCTATAATGCTTTGGAGAACTCAGGAAAGAAAGGTGAGAAATGAAAGGGAGATTTCTGAGTGAAGGAAGACAAAAATCAAAGGGTAGTAGACACAGGCCACAAATACAGAAAAACAAAATGTCAAAACAGCTCAAACACAAATTAGGTTAATGTTGGAGGACCTGAGCATTATTGAAAATAGGAATGAAAAATAGCCAATGAAAAAGGAAGTCTTTAAAATTATAGAAAAAAAGGTGGAAAAAAATCTATAAANGAGGGGGAAATGACTCTGTGGAGTTTTAATAAGTAGAAAGAACAAACAGTCCTTCAAGCAATTTCATTCTCCAATGACAACCTGATCCTGTTNATCGAAATGGAATCATTAGCTATATTTTCTTGGATTTAATTGCTTTAGATTCTGAACTTGAAACGGAGCTTGTTCAAGCACCACCAAGCGCTGGGATGGTGAAGTAAACCCCCCCAGTCCATATAAACATGATATCCATATTTTCGCAAGGTGACCATCAAACCCCCTCAGTATTTTTTCCACCAGGTGGCAATGCCCCCTTACTATTGAGGAGCAGAAATCTCAATGAGATGAAAACTGCAAACAAATTGTATTCTCGGAAAAACACATGACAACTGTCTTTGTATAGGATGCTGACAATGTCATCATACTTTGCTTCTGCAAAAAATTCATGACAGATTCCAAAACTGCTGATTCTACANGACATGGAGAGAAACCAAAGACACAGTGATGGACNGCTTCCTACTAAAAGAACATCATCTAACAGGNTGAATGCAGTGTGGATTTTTCTAGAAAGAGGAAAAAGTTTCCTTGTTGTTTGTTTTTGTAATCAAAATGCTGGGAGCATCAGATAAACAAAAGAAACACTGAAAGGAAATGAGGAGAAAATGGTTAAGGAAGAATAAAAATAGGAGACCAAGGGAACATATTCATAACTTCATAATTAAATGTGTTGAATAGAATAAAGAGAGGCCCTAATGAAATACAACATAGTATGATGACCCAGTCCTTAAGGCAATGTGAAAGAATGAATGAAACATTTATTTTTTAAGTATTTCTTTCATTTTATTGTTTTAAAAAATCTTCTCTCTCTCTGTCTCCCTGTCTTTCTGTCTCTGTCTCTGTCTCTGTCTTGGTCTTGGTCTCTCTCTCTCTCTCTCTCTCTGTGTGTGTGTGTGTGTGTGTGTGTGTGTGTGTGTGTGTGTGTGTTCACATGTGTGCACGCACTTGAATATAAGTTCCTGTGGTATTCAGTAGCGGGATTTAGGTACTCTGGAGATGCAGTTACTGGTGGTTGTGAACCACCCAACACAGGTTTAGGAATCAGATTCAGGTTATCTGAAAGAGCAGTGATATCTCTTAACTGCTAAGCCATTCCTCCATCCATTTAACAACTGATTTTTATTTTCTATTGCATTTGTTTGCGAACTTTTTGATCTGCAGTACTGAGTATGAAACTTAGGAGCTTGCTCACATGAATCAAATACTTTCCCACTGAGCTACATTCCCAGCAACCATCTATTTATTTATTTATTTATTTATTGATTGATTGATTGATTGATTGATTGATTGATTATTTTTACTTTACTGTTCTAAAACATGATCTCAATAAAATTTCCAGGCTGCTCTTGAACTGATTTGATAGTGCAGGTAAGCTATGAACTTGTAATTCCCCTGCCTCAGCCTCCCTGTTACATGAAATTAGAGGTTTCAACTACCAGACCTGCTTGCCACAGTCTTTCAAATGTTTAAAAAAATTTTGAAAATCATGGTTAAAGTGCAGAATACAGTAGAGATCAGTAAACTTTATTCATGCCCTACCTTCTAGTTCATCTAGTCAATTGTCCATGTTTATCAATAAAGTTTTATTGACACAGTCATAATTATTTACTTACACATTGTTAATGATTAATTCTAATTGCTACAGGAATAGAATTGCATTTTAGTCTCAGAACACATGTCTCACAAATCCTGAAAAACTTTCTGTGCCTTTACATTAAACTTTTCTAATCTTGGAGTAGAGTTTGAAGGTATAGATTTCAGGTCTGGGAGATGGCTCAGCATAAAGGTGCTGGCACCAAACCTGATGACCTAATTTTGATTCTTGGGAACCAAATCATGTAAGGAGAGAACCAACTCTAGCAAGTTATTCCCTGACCACTGCACAAGTGCTATCGCACACACCATGCATGCACACACACTTGTTAACATGATATAGGTTTTGGAACCAATCAAATGTAGATCTTGGTCTTAGTTCTAACACTTAATAGCCACTGACCATGAATAAAATTTTAAGACTTGATGTAGGCCTTACTTTTAAAATACTTTGTGGGGGCATGAGAAGATTCATTGGTTAAGAAAACGTTTTGCTCTTGCAGAAGACTCAGGTTCTATTCTTAGCACCCATGTGGTGGCTCACAACCATCTGAAACTCTAGTTCAAGAGAATATGATGCCCTCTTTTGGATTCAGTAGGCACCAGGCATACAGGTCCTGCACATATACATGCAGCTAAAACACTTATACCTATAAAATTATATGTAACATTTAATAACCCATACACACACAAAGCTGCTACTCATTGTTATCTCCCGAGCTGAGTTGCAAGGAGAAAATAAGACTNTATCTTTCACTCCCACTAACCTTCAAGTATTCCAAATTTTAGTTCTGGTATGCCTTGTTATCTCCAAATAATGTCTCTTTCTTTCTCTTGAGATAGAGTCAAATTCCTGATGATGGCATTTAGCAACTACTGAGTATTTAACACACTTGTATCTGTCTAAATCTAATAGTCTGCACATTCCCTTCCCAAGAGCCTGGTTGCTAAATTGTGTAAAACACAACCAAACTATGATGGATAGGAAGGATCTGAGGGGAGTGTGACAGTCACCTGAATGCTTTTGAGCCTGGACAGCCAATGTCCCAATCTGTCTCACAGAAGAGCAAAAGATGATTTTTTGATGTTTCTCATCCTGGTACTAGTTTTTTAACTAATCTAGTGCTTGGCTGCCAGGAAGGGTCTTTGGCAAACACCTATAGGAGAAGTGTCTAAAACATAAAGTGTGAATCACTGGAAATGGGAACTCTGTCAAAATAGGGGAATTAAGTTCATTAAAGGTGTGGTAGCTTACTTTAGTGTGCCAGCTTGTAATGATCAGGCCTGGCTCCAACCCTCAGCGAGTACAAACCCACCCAAACTTGGCAGAATAAATGACCCCAACCAACTCACTCTCTTGGCTTTCTCTTCAGGTTAAATGGGCTTAAATTAGTAGAAATTGAGTTTGAATTTGGNGCTGTTCTAGTCTAAGGACAAAGAGCAAAGCTGTCTTTGCTGATGGGTAGTGTGAAAGATATCTCCAGCTGACATTTATTTGCCTCAGAGTCTTTGAGATCTACATCAGCAATGAGAAGAATTTATGCTCAAACTCTTGAAAATGCGCATTTCCTGAACTGTGTGTATTTCTCTACATCGCTATAAAAAAGTAAACAAGTCTTGTGAAGAAAAGGACCTAAATGTCAAATATGAAAGTTCTCAGCTTGCTATAATCATGCTGGGTATAACTCTGAGTAAGTCTACAAGAAATAGGACATCACAGAGGCCACCCATGGGCACATAATATGGGACCATGCTGAAACAATGTGTGGATAACTTCTGTGTGGAGCAAGCATTTTCCCAGGGATGGGAGATATTGAAAGTTTTGCAATACATACTTTTCAGATCACTTCAATATATCCAAATCTTAGTTTTACCCAATTTACACAACAGTTGATTCTCAAGAGATTTAGTTGGTACTTGCCTGTTATTGACTTAATGTTGCTATCCATCGAGCATAATGGATAAATGGAAATGTATGGCAAACTCCCAAATCAACCATCATTATAGTGAAAGCAATGTTTCCAAATTTTTCACTTTTTCATGTGTTTTTGTTCATGTTTGGGGGTATACAAGTGTTTGAGGTTCACTTGTGTACCTAGAGATTAGAGTACAACCTTGGCTGTCACCTCTTAGGTACCTTCCAGTTGGGTCTTTCATTGGCGTAGAGCTTTTACAAGTATGCTAAATTGGTGGTCAGAAAATTCAGGGATAAACCCATCTCCATGTCCCATTATTGCCAAAATTAAAAGCACTTGCCACTGTGGCTAGCCTCTTACAAGTGTTTTGAGGATCCAAATGCACATCCTCACACTTGCATAGCAAGNGCCAAAGAAAAAGAGCTTGGGAAGGGACTACCACAGTTTGTTATCAAAGGAATAATTGTTTTATTTTTCTTTCTTACTGTATCTTATTGCTAGTTTATTTTTTTTCATCATATCTTTATTGTCATGTTAATTTTGGTACCAACAGTAACTGATGGTTTAGGGAATGTCTCAATAGCATCAACATCCTAAATAATATTCCTTCAGCATTATTAGAGCCCATTAAATGATAAAGAATGAAAAATGATAGAGTTTTAGATAATCCATTAAATAAATAGATATTTGCTATATATCTAAAATGTATGAAATGCCAGGCAATGAGCACAAGAGAAATAATTATGAAGGCAGATGCAAACCCAGGTTTGATATACTTATTAATAGAAATTTAGTTTGGACTTTCTTTCTCTTGATGGAAGGAACAGACGTTTCTCATGGTGATGATAAAGAGCTAGAGAGATTTCCACCAAGGAAAGAAAAGAGGAAGAAAGTTAAAATCGAGTGGAATATGAGATGTGGCTAAGGATAGAAAACTCATAAAGGATACTAATTAATATGAAATCAGTTTAGATTTTATTGGCAAGCAATATTGCTCATGATCATTGACTGTAGGCCTCAGGCTTTGGCTCAGCCAAATGATTCAAGTCAGCTTTATTACCCCCCAAGAGAAAAATAGAGCCAAGAATAGATGCAGAGAAAATGGAATGAACAAGCTAACAAAAGCTCAACCATAAAATTGGAATGGGGGAAACATAGAATTATTGTTTTTTATACTTCCTATTTTTGAGATTATAATATAATTACATTTCACCCTTCCCTTTCCTACCTCCAACCCCCCTACTACCCCTCCATGTTCAATCTACCCCCTTGTTCTCTTTCAAATCCATAGCCTCTCTTTTCATTGTATATATATATATATATATATATACATATATATGCATATATGTATACATATATATAAAAATCTGTGTATATGTGTGTGTATACATACGTATTCCTATATTCCTATATAACCTGCCCAGTCTATATAATGTTGCTTGTATGTGTATGTTTTCAGGGCTGACCACTTGGTGTTGGATAACCAATTGGTATGCTTCCTGGGAAGACTATTTCTCCCACTCTCAGCATTTCTTATTTGCCTGCAGTTGTATGGATTGAGGTTTTCCCCATCAACTTTGACATGTCTATTGGTGTTGTCCTCAAAGAACAACACTTGTTCCTAGACTTGGGAGATGGAGGCAGGTGGATTACAGTTGTCTCTATAAGGGAGTCTGTAGCTCATCTAGGCTATGTGAGACTGTCTCANAAAACATATCAGCTATATAGAAACTATCAGTATGGTCCCACTTTTTCTAATCTCAGTTCACTCTTCTATTACTTCTTTTACCCTAAGCATTTTTCATAAGAATCCTGTTTTTGCTAGATATAGCAGAAATCTTTTCTTTCTTTCTTTTTTGCTTTGGNTGAGAATAAAAGGAAAATTTTATTGAAGTCTATGAAGTATCATTATAATTTCATGGCTTTTGTACACTTGACATTTCATGGATATGTCTTTCAATAATTTAATTTGCCTTTGAAAGATTTTAAAAACTACATACAGACAGACAACATTTTTATAGAAATACCTAATATTTCAGTGATGTATGGATTTAAAGTGTTCCTTGCTGTAAAACCACATAAAGTTCACAGAAAACTTCAGGTACCAGGTGGACAACTTAAGTGAAGACCAGTAAAGCCAGCACCTTCTTGAGGAAGTCTGCATTTCCAAAATACAGACATAGCTTGCTGTACTGTTCTTCACTTCACAGATGGTGCCTACCTTGTAAACTGATGAGTTGGGCAACTCTATCATATTTTCCCAATAATATATGCTTTTTCATGTCTCTGCACCACATTTTGGTAATTCCTCCACTACCTTCATTNCTTTGTCATTTTAAAAAATAAATTCTTCTCTCATGCAATACATTCCCACTACAGATTCCCCTCCCTCCACTCCTAGCTCCTCCCCACCTTCCCTGTACCCGAGATGCACTCTCCCTCCATTTGTTGCCACCTCAGAAAAGAGCAGGTCTCCAAGAGAAGACAGCCAGACAGGACAAACTATGACACAGTAGGAGAAAGAGAAGACAGCCAGACAGGACAAACTATGACACAGTAGGAGAAAGAGAAGACAGCCAGACAGGACAAACTATGACACAGTAGGAGACTGGACAAGGCAACCCAGTAGGAGAAAAAGAGTCTCAAGAACAGGCAAAAGAGTCAGAGACACACTGGCTCCCACTGTTAGGAGCCTCACAATAGCACCAAGCTAACAGCTGTAATACATATGCAGCAGACCTGGTGCAGACCCATGCAGGCCCCATGCTTGTTGCTTCAGTTTCCATTAGCCAATACGACCTCTGCTTAGATGATTTGGTGGGTCATATTCTTCTGATGTCCTCCATCCTCTCTGACTCCTACAGTCTTTCCTCTCCCTCTTCTGTGGATTTCTGGGATCTGCAAGGGGAGAGACCAAATGGAGATCTCCAATTTAGAGTTTCTCTCTCTAGATAATGTCTGGCTGTGGGTCTCTGCANCTGCTCCTATCTGCTGCTGGAGGAAGTCTCTGTGATGACTACTGGACAAGGCATCATTCTATGAGTATAGCAGAATATCATTAGGAATGATTTCATTGGTTTTTGTTTTTGTTTTTTCTTTTTTGCCAGTTGTGTTTGGTTCTGTCCTAGGTCTCTGGACTATCTAGTCTCTTTGTCCTGGTCGTCCAAGAATTATAGGGTGTGGGATTCCTCTTGTGGTGTGGGCTTCAAGTTAAACTGAACATTGGTTGGCCACTTCTACAAGTTCTGCACCACCATTGTCCCAGCACATCTTGTAGGCAGGACAGATTGTAGGTGGAAGGTTTTATGGTTGGTTGATGTCTAGGTTTCTCCTGTCACAGGCTGCAGAGTACTTTCTCTACCAGCGGAAGGGACTGGAATGTAAGGGGGAAGGCTCCAAACCTGCACCAGCTTGACCTCTCGGCATTCAAGGAGCTGAGTGGAAGTTGTCCTTAGCAACAGAGCCAGCTGTCAGTTTTCAGAGAGCAACCTTGCATACTAGCATCATTCTGAGTTGTTTAAGGATTTCCATGAGACTTCCTTGGCCAACAACTCAATCAAATGTAAACCAATTCGACCACTGGAAGCTTTTCTTGGTTACAAAAGATCGCCAGTTCATAGTCCTGTATCCTCCGTTACTAGAAGTCCTCACTAGGGTCACCGTCATAGATTCTAGGAAGCTTCCACTACACTAGGTTTCCACACCAACTCCTAAACACCCCTCAATTCCAGTTATCTCATCCTGCACTCACTCCTACCATCCCCGCAACCTAAACCTTCTTGCTTCTGTTCTCACCATTAATATCTATTCTATTTCCTCTTCCCAGAGAGATCCATGCATCCCCAATAGACTCTTTCTCTTTAGGTAACCTCTCCATATCTACAGATTGTAGCTTGGTTATCACATACTTAACAGCTAATTTCCAGTTATAAGTGAGTACATACCATATTTGTCTTTCTGGGCCTAGGTTACTTCACTCAGAATGATTTCTTTTCTTTTTCTTGTTTTTTTGTTGTTGTTGTTGTTGTTGCTGTTGTTGTTTGTTTTGTTTTGTTTTGTTTCTCTGTGTAACAGCACTGGCTGTCCCTGAATTCACCTTGTAGACCATTCTGGCCTGGAACTCACAGAGATCTGCCTGCCTCTGCCTCCCAAGTTCTGGGATTAAAGATGTGTGCCACCACCACTCGGTTGGATTTTTTTTTCTAGTTGCATCCATTTGCTTGCAAATTTAATGCTGCTTTTTTTAAACTGCTGATTAATACTCCAATGTGTAAATATATCACAATTTCTTTATCTATTCTTCAGTTGTGGAACATCTAGGTTGTTTCCAGTTTCTGGCTGCTATGTATAAAGCNNCAGTGAACATAGATGAGCAAATGTCCTTGAGTTGCATAGAGTGTCCATTGAGTATATATGCCCAAGAGCAGAATAACTGTGTCTTGAAGTATATTGATTTCCAACTTTCTGAGGAAAAGCCATATTGATTTCCATAGGGGCTGTACAAGTTTACACTCCCACCAGCAATGGAGGAGTGTTCCCCTTGCTCCACATCCACATCAGCATGATCTGTCACTTGGATTATTGACCTTAGCCATTCTGAGAGGTATAAGATGGACTCTCACAGCCTTTTTGATTTGCATTTCCCTAATGGCTAAGGATGTTGAACATTTCTTTAAGTGTTTCTCAGCCATTTGAGATTCTACACATGTATTCAATCTGTACTGATTATATCCATCCACCACTACTTCCCTCCAGTTCTNCCTAGTGTCTTCCACCCACATTCACACACATACACTAAGTAAGTCAACACATACTAAACAGGGACATTGTGGCCTGAAACACCCCCTACTTCTTTATTCCACAGAATAAAAGTAGAAAAACAATTACTGCAGAAAATATATGAAAACCCTTAGAGTACACATAGGTACAGCTAAACCACAAAGGATTTTACAACTCTAGAGCCTTTCTTTATGCAATAGACAGGAANGTTTGTTTATTTGTCACATAACTATATTATTAGTAACCATGTATTTTTGCAGTTTGCATATAAAGTGTCTTTGTAAATGGTTTATACATCAAGGGTTTTATCCTAATCTGGTGACACTATTAAGAGTGGATGGGGGCTGAAGATATGGGTCAGTGATTGAGCGTCCTGTTTTTTGGTTTTATAGGAGACATGGGTTAGATTCTTGACCCACATTGTGGCTTATCTGTCTATCTGTAACTCCAGTTCTGAAGAACATGATGCCATCTTCTAGCTTCTGTGGACACCATGTACATATATGGTACACAGATTCTCATAACATCAAAATATCTATACATGTGAAACAAATAAATCTTTAAAAACAAATGGTAGATTGGATTTAGAAAATGCTAAAGATATCAATGAATTGATCCACTTATGAGTTCATAATAGAGTGGCCTATTAATGAGCCTTAGTCGGAAGTAGTAGGTCATTGGGAACATGTATTTGAGTGATATGACTTGTCTCTGATCTCTCTCTCTCTCTCTCTCTCTCTGTGTGTGTGTGTGTGTGTGTGTGTGTGTTTCTCTCTCTCTCCTTTCATGTCCCTGCTCTCTGCCTTTCACTTTCACATTTCCAACTCTTATTCTCTGTGCTTTCTGGTTGTCAGGAAGTAGGCAGCTTTGCTCATCCATGCCCATTTCACCAAGACATGTGCCTCACCTCAGACTTAGAGAAACAGGACCAAGAAACCATGTATGAAAAATCTCAGAAAATGTCATCCAAGGTAAATCTTTTCTGTTTTTAAATTGTTCACCTCATATTGTGTTTTTGAAACTGAAAGCTGACAGGAACAACATTGTATCCTTTTTCATTTCAAATGACAGTAATTGAGTCAGGACTCAGTGGTAAAGTGACAGAAGGCAAAATGTGATCTATTTTCTGTAAACAAACTTTTATTGTAAGATAGCTATATCTATTTGTATATATATATTTAGATAGATAGATAGATAGATAGATAGATAGATAGATAGATAGACAGACATATTGTCTCTAGTTGCTTTTGTGAGCTATAGTGGTAGAGCTCAGAAAACATGGAGATTCTATGGTTACATGGAGATTTTATGGCTCACAAAATTCAAAACATTACCACCTTGTGAACTCTACGTCCTGATCTATCTATCTATCTGTCTATCTATCTATCTATCTATCTATCTATCTATCTATCTATCTATCTATCTATCTACCTATCATCTATTTGTCTATCTGTCTGTCTATCTCTATCTCCATTTATCTCATTTCTTTTTCTTGAGATAGGGTATCATAGTATACTCCAGCTTCTCTTCAACTTACAATCATCTTATCTCTGATCTTGATTCTTAACAATGATTTTTAGTATGCTGCAAATAAATTCTGTAACAGTGTTTAAATAAATATGGTCATGGCATGGAATCTGATGCTTCTCTTGAATCACAAAACTTAGTGCTACTTTGAGAAAAAGAAATTACACCAATATTTCTTATGGGCAAATAAAAACNATTAACTATATTTTGCATAGGTTTCCTGAAGGAGCAATATGTAGGCTAACTATGAAATCTGTCACCCAGTTGGTAGGCCAGGTGGGAGGATAATATGCTACCTAGCCTGCACAGTAGAATAAGACCTATATTTACCACCCCCAGGTAAATATTCTAATTTCTCATTTCAGCTGAGTCTCCAGCTATCCTGAGGTCTGTCAACTGACTTTGAAATGTTGTCTTTTCTCCCCACTTCCCTTCCCTGTTCTCTCAGGATATCTCTTAAGCACAAAACAGGCCCCTATGCCTGGTAACAGTCCTGTCTGACCCAGATCCATCCTCATACTCCCTCCCTGCTGCACAAATACAAAGTTGCTGGCTGTCTTTACAAGGAAGTCCTTAAGTCTTCATGNTTTTCTCTTGATCCTTTGCTGTGTGTTCACAACAAAGTTCACAGATTTTCTGTTGAGTCATAGCTACTGTAGTGAACATTTAGAGGAAAATAATGAAGCACAGGAGTTAAAGAAAAAAGAGATTTCTTTCCAAAGTCTGTCCCCACAGTGGCTCCAGATGATCCNCTGATCAGCAAATGCTGAAGTTTGTGTATGAACCGTTCAGTGGCAAAGGAAAACAAGCTGCCCTTATTAGAAATTCTGCAGCTAGAGATGTAACATCATAGCTAAATTCAGTCGGAGACAGGTTGAGCAACAAAAACCAGGAGCCAAGGCAGTCTAGTCGGCTCTGAAATTTGATTCAGGCACCAGATTATGAATAGATTTAACTAGTTCACCAAATGAAAATGTAGATTTTGGCAACGACTAATTTTTTTTTTCCTGTGGGGCAGGAATATTCTATATGTGAAGTCTCAGTATGCACAGAGGGATATGAAAAAGAGNTTTTCATATTATATAACTACTCAATGTAGGTTAAAGGAAAACAATTAACTCAATAAATGCCAAAAATATCACCCTTTTTATTAACTTGGATATCAACCTCTCTGATTTGCATTGTTCTGGAATACAAGCTATCTTTCGTGATGTAGAAGAGTACAGCACTAACTAGCAATCAATAACCAAATACTGACATGTGACCATGTTAATTGGGACTCATCTGGTCTGCTTCCTTTACATGGGAGCAGGGATATGACAAAAGGCATAAGCCAGCTCATTGTCAATGAGCACTTAGAAACCAAGTTTCAAGTGCCCAGAGATTTCTCCGATCCCTTTCCTTTCCTGGTGAAGGTGGTATGCCTCAGACACAATGCACTCCATTTTCTTTCAGTTTCCTGAACAGTGACATTCAGATCATTATTATTCTAGGTTTTGTGACAATGAACAAAGATTAAAACAATTACAATAACAACAGTTAATCTTAACACCTCAATTTTGTAACCCATTTCTCAGTCCTAGTCTTACATTGTTTTGCTTCAGCATAAGTTCAAAATCGTCCTTTAAATATACTATCTTAGTATCAAAAAGTTAGCAATATTAAAAACATTTGCCAATACCATTTAATATATCCAAACCAAGTGCAATAAAACACAATTGATTTTTAAAAAATATTACCAGGAACATTGTCAGTAACTCAGTGATTCATTTTTATTTCTAGTATTTCTTGCTTGAAAGATAGGTGTTAAAGTAAATTTGTTTCTGGTTGTGTTTGAATGTGCATGTGTATATATGCACATGTGTATGTATNTGTGTGTGTCTATGTGTGNATGTGTGTCCCTAAATTGGAAGCCTGCTGATCATTTCAGCAGAAGAATGTACCCTTTGAGTGATGAGAAAGGGAGACTCAGAGGCCCTGTATTCTTAAAGTCATTGTACTAAATGATAGATCATGGTTTGATATCAAATTCTGGCTTTATCATTGTATGTTTCTTTGACTTTTACCACCTTTGTTTTTACCTCTTTCTAAGACTTGAGTTTCTCTCCTAAACATTAGGGTACTGACCTTAATCTAATGAGGTTTCACACCTTGNTAGAACTGGTATGGAGTCTCTAATGTAAGATATAGTCAGTAGGTCTAAGCCAGCCATAGTGTATAATGGAAAATAGTANCTACTCAAAATGAACTGACCATTAGAAAGCAGGCAAACATAAAGAAAACTTTGAGTTCAGAAGAGTCAAGCTTGCCAAAAGAGTAGAGAAAGGAAAGTGGGTTTCTTGGGCCACGTGCAAAAAAGACAAATCAAGAAAGCTGACATGTCAATCCATCAGGTTCTCCTTTAGGATGAGAAGTTTTTCATTCAATAGAATTAAAGCACAGGTAGCATTCATTTTGAAATTAAAAACCTGGAGATACATATATATATATATATATATATATATATATATATATCCACATCCAACATAAGAATCTAGATATATATGTTGTAATGGGCTGATAAAACTTTAAAATCTTCACAGTAAACAAGATTTTACCAGTGCTGTGGTAGGTTGAGATANGTATATATATTTAATAATCAGTCCCCAGTTGGTGGAACTGCTTCAGGAGGATTAGGAGATGTGGCCTTCTTGGAGCACGGCTATCACTGGGGATGGGCTTTGGGGTTTCAAAAGCCTATGTCATTCCCAGTTATCTTTTAGCCCCTGCTTGTGGAACGGATGTAAGCTCTTGGCTACGCTCCACTGACCACAGTTACCACTCCAGCACCATGCCTGCCTGCCTGCTGCCATGCTACTGACCATCATGGTCATGACTCTAACCCTCTGAAACTGTAAGCAAGCTATAAATTATTTCTTCTATACATTGCCCTGGTATTTTATTACAATAGAAAAATAGCTAGAACAAGTATTAACCATGATTCAGTGCTGTGAATGAGAGGGATCTACAATGGTACCAATGCCAAGCTGAACTGAATGAAGGCAGCAGAGACCACTTGGCATTGGAAAGTTGTNTAGTTTATTTAGTTTCACTAACTATCCTTATAAGAAAGACATCACAGACACAGAGACACAGTGTTGGGCCAAAGGGATGGAGTAGTCAGATGGCCATGGTAAACTTTTTCCTGGTTTTTGTTCAATTGCTCATTTCACTAAAATGTGAAGTTCTTTTAGATTCCTATTGATAGCATCAGGTGCTGCCAGGAAATGTTCTCTGTCTAGAAACCCAGCAACATTCTGCAAACACCTAATTTCTCCTAAAGTTAGGATTTAGTAAAACACATAGAAATCTCACCACTTTCCAAGCCAAATATTTCTATTGCAGCTTTAGACTTTTTTTGTTAAAGAAAGTAATTATGCAAAATGTTTTCTTACAAAATTCTTGGAGTTGGAGAGATAGCTCAGTGGTCAAGAGCACTAGCTGCTCTTGCAGAGGACCTGAGTTTGATTCCCAGCACCAACATGGCAGCTTACAACCATTTTTGTGTCTAAGACAGAAAAATCCTTGGAAATTCATGGACCATCCAGCCTGGTGCACACACTATTGAACAAAAAGCCCTGTTTAAATAAGGTGGATATTAAGAATAGACACCTGAGAGTGTCCATTTATCTCCATCTGTGCAGTGGCACATGCATGCCAGCACTCACACATGAACATTCTGTCACCTACATGTACACACACATCACACACATAGTGTATGTTTCTTCTCTTATCCTCCAATTCTGACACTGGAAGGCAATCTGAGATGTGGAATTTAGCTAATTTAGCTAATAATATCTGATTCAACACGATGATTGATCTGAGATGTCCCCTAATAGTGTTTTCATGTGACCTAAAATTTTCACCCTAAATTTTTCTGCTATTGAATTGGCTCATAGAAATAAATGAATGTTGTAGAATAGAGACTTTGACAAACAATGATTTATTNTTTAACAGCTTAACACACATATGCAACGTATTTTTATCATACCCTTCATTTTCCTCTTTAACTTAAACTGTTCCCTGAAAAATGTTCCCCTTCAGACTTTGCATCCTCCTTGTGTTTTTGAAACACCTCACTGAGTCCAAGTAGTCTTGCCAGCATGCACACAGATATAGGGCCATTCAATGAAGCATGGGTAGCCTACCAGTGGCTATACATCCAAAACAAAAAATGACTCTCTCTTCTCTTGCAATGTTCAACTGCCAAAAGTTTCTCAGCTAGGGAAGAAACTTTATGAGTCTCTCTCCAATCCATGTTGGAATTTTGACTGGCTTGATCATGTGAAATTCTTGTGCAGTTATTCACACTTATTGTTAGCTGGTCATATCATATCCCAAAGGCAGATGTCATAGCATTCTTCCCCATTCTTCAGCTCTGATATTCTTTCTATCTCCACTTCCANAGAGTTCTCTGAGCCTTGGGGATGGAAGGTTGTTATAAGCCTCCCATATATGATGNAAGACTCACAATCATTTCTTCTTAGTACTTTGACCAGTCATGAGTGCTGGGGGATGTCTTTCTGTANGCTGTGAATATATGTTGTTCCTATTGGTTAATAAATAAGCTGCTTTGGCACATGGCAAGGCAGCTTAGAGGCAGGTGGGAAATCCAAGGAGAGAGACAGGAAAGAGAAAGGAAGAGTCAAGAGAGACGCCAGCTGCCACCATGGAAGGAGCAACAAGATGCCAGCAAAGATGCCAGCAGACCTATAATGCCACAGCCACATGGCAACTTATAGATTAATGGAAATAGGTTAAGTTATAAGAGATAACTAGCAAGAAGCCTACCATAGGCCATGCAATTGTTAATTAATATTAAGCCTCTGAGTGATTATTTTACATGCGGCTGTGGGACAGCAGGGCCAGGCAGGACAGGAGAAAACTTCTGGCTACACATGAGTCTCTTCATTGATGACTGAACAATACAAAAAGAAAATTCTAACTGAAGTTGAGATCTTACCAAAGATCTGTAGGTATAAATACAAAAACATTTAGAAAGTAGTTTAACAAATTAACAACAGTGTGTACCCCTTAGGGTCTATGATCTACTGATCCATGGGTTTTTGACCAGGGTTACAATACAATGCATGAATTCCCTCCTGTGGATTAGGCCTAAAATCCATTCAGAAATCAGTTGATTACATCCATAACAATCATGTGACTATTGCACCAGTGAGCACATTTTGAATGGGAGGTCATATGGTATCACATATACCAAGATCANCATCCTGTGTTGATGGCAACATCTTGTGTTGGTTTTTGAGGTCACTGGGATGTCCCTTACCAGTTTCTTGTAAGGAGGTATCCCATGCTTGGAACTAAGCTTTTATTTTAATAGCCCATGCCTTCTGGGTTATCCATGCCNGTGCTGTCCACACAAGCAGGGAACCTGTACCCAAATTTCTTTTAAAAATGTATTTTGTAATTAGCTTACAAACTAGAGGGTTTCCATAAGCCATTTTCATACAGTTTTAGTTTTGGTTAACTCAACCACCCCTCACTCCTTTCATCCTCTTGCCCCCATAGCTATTTCAACCTTTAACCCTCAGGATTTCCCCTNTTTTTCATCACAGATGTTATACCACCACCTGCAAGTATAGTTTTAATTTTCTTACATGGCAATAAGTTTCTATATGGCTTTTTATATAGCTTTCATTTTCATTAATCCTATTTGCCAATCAGCAAAAGTATATTTTGCAAAAGACATTGAGGTGGGGTATTTTGCCCACATATAGTTTTACAGAATGTAAGTCTATAGAGCACATACATATGTAAAGATAGAAAAACAAGCAAGAAGCCTCTAGAGCATTGTGATTACAGGTATCAGGTCCTCATGGTTAGAGTTCACTCTGACTCTCTTCAGGTATGTGACCTAGGAAGCACTACATGGCAGATGTTTAAAAAGTTGCTTGCAGAAAAGAGGAAAGAAAAAAGCTGCAGCCAGATGTATGCACAGTTTTCTGTCTATTAGTGGAGAAACTGTAATGAAAAGTGAAGAGGCATTTAGGATATTTCATTAGCAGAGAAAATACACATACCATTTTTAGAAGATTGCACCTATTACATTACAGAGATTTTAGTTCCAACATTGTTTCTACCACTGACCATTAGAGAAAATGTTGCTATGAGGAGAAGTAGTTAAGTCTGATACAATTTCCTTTGCCATTAGCACTATGTGCTGGTAAAACATAACTAAGCACACAGAAAGAATAGCCAACCCTGGAATTAAAAAATTAGAAACACAGCAATGCATTTCTCTGACCTTCTCATTTTTAAGTATTCTACAATATAAAAGCATAAACAAAAGAGAGAAAGGGTAAAATTATGCTTTACTTCCTCTTTTTATGTTGAAAATACTGGCTTTGGAATAATTAATCAGAACAAGTCACGTGGGATGCCTGACATGGCATAACAATGTGGCAGAATATTGACACAGCTAAGGAATCAGTATGGCATACGGATCACAGTGATTTCTCTACGAAGCTCAAATGGAACAAAAATACACAAACGCATCTACATACATTACCTATGAAGAGCATGGAATATGGATGGAGTTGGAAAGATAATAACTAATTGAAGTAATTTGGGGCATAGTATTCAATTGACTGCCAGTACTGAAAGGCTAGAGACAAAGGACGCATACAAGATCCCTTTTCTGGGACCCAGCTCATGATCATCTTCTTGTTTTTGTTCATTTGTTTGTTTTTAGTTTCCCTCAGCTGAGGAGTTCATTGGCTATTCTCTACCTTTCTTGCTTCAGAACGCCTTTCAATTACTTATTTTTAATTTTTATTTATGTGCATACGTATGTGTGTGTATGTGCATGTGTATGTGTGTGTATGTGTGTGTATGTGTGTGTATGTGTGTGTATGTGTGTGTGTATGTGCGTGTGTATGTGTGTGTATGTGTGTGTGTATGTGCATGTGCATATGCATGTATGTGTATGTGTGTGCGTGTGTATGTGTGTGTGTATGTGCGTGTGTATGTGTGTATGTGCATGTGTATATGTGTGTGTATGTGCATGTGTATATGTGTGGGTATGTGTGTGTGTATGTGCATGTGTATATGTGTGTGTATGTGTGTAACATGCTTCAGAGGCCAGAAGAGGGCATTAGTTCTAGAGACCCTTGAGTTCCATCTTTTTAAATTTTTTTGAGCCCTGTGATGTGATATGGGTGCTGTAAATTAAACTCTGATCCTCTGGAAGAAAGGCAAGCCCTCTCAACTGATGAAGCCTTGCTCCAGCCCTGACTTGGGAATTTTTTATGAGAAATGAAATGTCCTTTTCATTAATTTGTTTTCTCTGTTGGCAGGTATGACTTTTCATTCATGCGGTATATTCTCATGAATATATACACAAAATATACACACACAGTATTACTGTTATATATGTTCTGGAGAGTGGAAAATACACATTATTGATGGGGAAGTGCATTTCCTTAATCATAGCACAGTGTGTGCATATGTGCATGTGTGTATGTGTATGAGCATGATTGTGTGTGGGGTGTGTGTGTGTGTGTGTGTGTGTGTGTGTGTGTGGTGTCAGGGATGCTTACCGATTTTCTAATGAGCAGGAGATATTGGTGAGAAATTACATATCTGCATAAGGCTAGAAGAAGGCATCAGAGCCCCTTGAGCTGGAGTTCCAGGTGACAGTGATCCACCAGATGTGGGCACTGGAACCAAACTCAGGTCCTCTGCCAGAGCAGTGCATGCTCATAACTGCTGAGCCAATCTCTCTAGTCCCTGAGTATCTTTGTAAGGTATTGTGTTTCAGATATACATGTGTATACAGGTATGTACATACACATAAATATAAAACACTATACACATAGAAAACTAGCAATGTATGCACGGTTTCATATGCACATATCAGTACNATTATATAATATTTTACATATGAACTGCATTTAATGTTCTCTATAGGTTATGTGTTACATTTACATAGATAAATTTTGTTGTGTGTTTTGGCAAACATGGACATCCAGTTTTGTTCAGCTTCTTCCAAAGTTAACTCTATTTAATTTCAAATTATACCTCTTTGTATAGAATTGTATACAATTGTATCTGCTTGTAAAGAATATGAGAGTCATGTTGCTTTTTGACAAGTGGAAGAAAAGTAAGGGACTCTGTGAGTCTGTTTCTCACTGAAGTCTGTAGAATGATGTGTTAGAAAACCATTTTATAACATTACAGTTCTTTGCTCTTCAGACTTTGTTATTCTAGGCTGTTTCCATGCATCTAATGACTGAGGCCCCTATCTATTCTGTTTCAGCAGCAGATGCTGGAGCAGCCGCCAAACCTCACCTGTCCTCCATCTGTTATAGACCCAGGGACTTGTTCTCCTCAAGTCCATCATCAGAATCACTTTTCCACATGCTTCTGAAGTCCACAGGGGCATTATTTTGATCTAGAAATTATCTCACTAACTTGGAGGCTGATGGATTTCACACTAAGGCTCCTGCACAGCAAATCCACAAGCTGGTTTGATATCCATTAATCATTGGGCTAATTTGTTTTACATAGGAGTGTTGACAGTAGATGAATATTATTCCAGCCATGGTAGAGTCCTGATGGAGGCTACTGTGACACAAACAGCAATGGAGGTGGTAGGTCCAGGTTCAGACATGTCCACAATCACAAATAAATCTATATTTAATCCACATCTGCTGTGATCATTGGGTGGGCTAGACCAGGAAAGTGGGATTAATAGATTACAACTAATTTTTTTTGTGTCAATTTTGATTTTTAGACCAATAGATAAGTTGAAACCCTGGGGCATAGGAATTTGTTTGACAAATGTATGTAATTGACCTTCATAGTCTTCGGCTAAGAATGAAAATAAATTTTACCCTGAAACAGTATAAATTTAGGCTTCTTGCATCAGACTGGAAGAAAATCAACTCAAAGGAGAGGTTTGCTGATATAAAGATAANGGAAGTAAGTGCTTTCATTTAAAAAAAAATACACTGTTATTTATTTTGTGTGTGCCTGTGTGTGTGTGTGCACAGGAGTGTTTGTGTGTATGTGGACACCAGGGCTTTTGTGTTGATATAAGAGGAAGGATTATGGAGATTGGCCCTTTTGTTTTACCAGGTGAGTCCCTGAGGATTGAACTCAGGTCCTCAGTCTTGTCTTCAGATGCCACCACTACTGATCCATCTTCCCTGTCCAAAGTTCAGTGTTTTTAAATTATAGAGTTTATGCCTCATTATGACTCTCCTGATGAATATGCATGTTTTTNCTTTCGTGTTCTCCAGTTATAGTGAAACTAGTATTTTTGCAGTGTCAATTTTGATGTCTTGCATAAGATTGTAGAGAAATTAGGCCAAATTGGGAAAAGACTTGTCTNTATAAAAATGGAGAAAAGTAAAGGTTTTTACTTTGATTGTTTTAAATTTCTAGATGCCTGAGTTACTCCGCATGTTGTCAGTAAGTGTGTGTGTGTGTGTGTGTGTGTGTGTGTGTGTATCACTTAAAAATTTTTTTCTGTAATGTTTTTTATTGTTCTCCATATTCTCTGAAAGTGTCTTGTCTCATTATGTTGTTACAAATAAGGCTCAAATCAAATTATTTAAATCATGGAATCATAGGAAGTAAATTTATCTGAATAATTTATCTAAAGGCTTTCAACTTGTTAGTACTTGGATGGGACTGAAGCCAACATTGTCTAGCTCCTAATTCAGGAGCTATGTATTAACCCAAGCAGCAAAACAGCTTTTCATGTTTGGCTCTCTCTTTTAATAAAATTATAGTCTGAAATTCATGTTGGAAATAGAAGTCCCATTTAATCCTTTAAAATCTTTAACAGGTTCATTCCCTTGATAGTATCTTCGCAAACATTGTTCCCAAGAAGGATGATTGCCCCTTTTCCATACTGATTTTCTAAAAGTCTTTGAAACGTTATTTTTTGGTTCAGTTTATTGAGAGAAATTGAGTAAATGGCTGTAAGTGAGGGAAAGACACACAATGTGGGGGCAAACTGAGCTTTTAAGGACTCTATTCACCACACAACTCCCACCCACGTGCGGTAGAATTATGCGGGAGGTAATCCAACGAGGGATTCTTTATGCGGAATGTTTACCAGTGACCTGTCATCTCTTAAACAGTAGCCGGGGTGCACTTCTCTTGATTGGCTCACTCGTTATGTTATTAGAGAAATTCTTAACTTCTTCCACCGGGAGCTATTTTTCTGTCTTCGCTCTTTTCCTAGGGTCTGTTCCCAGATCCCACACTATCAGGACCTTGCCAGAACGCTGAAAGCCAGTCTGTGCTGTGGCATTCCCACACGGCTACCTGCCAGTTGTCTTCCACACTCCTTGAGCACCTAAGTTTTACACAAGACAAAAGGCAGTTAGACACTCACCACTCATTTTCCTCTGGAGGACTGCCCACCAAACATTAAAAACAAACTATGTGATGAGAAAACTAAAAAACAAATAAATAAAACAAAACACTGTAACTTGGTGAACATCTTGTGTTCAAATCAACAGAACACATTTGTACGTACCATAGAAAGGGAAATATATTGAATAGAAAGGTGTTTTCTTTTAAAAATTAAATCTTCTATATATGATTGTAACTAGGTAACACAGAGATTCATCCAGTAAATTAATTTTAAAGAAGACTTTTCATTAAATGAAGTCTTAATTGTGGATATATCATATTGGTGCTGTCCCATATAAGGACAGGAGAAATATATATCATTATACTGAAAAAGAGAGCAATGAATTGGAGCCAAACATTTCTTAAGATGTATTGTTTCTGAGTCTGGAGAGATGGATCAGTGGTTAAGAGCCCTTCATGCATTTACAGAGGACCCAAGTTTGTTTCCTAGAATCCATATCAGATAGCTTATAACTACCTTAACTCCATCTCCACTCCAAACACTCACTCCTGGCCTCCATGGGCACTTCATTCAGGTGCACCCCCTAACACACACACACACACACACACACACACACACCCCAAATAAAAGTAAACTAAAGAAGCTACGCCTATAGATTCTCACAAACAAATCCGCCTGAACATAAGCTAATCAAGAAAAGCAACAAGAGACAGGCTAAAGTACAAAGTGGGCAGAGAAAAGTCTACAAGGCCTCAACCCTACATAAAGAACTACAGGAAACTAAAGAATGCTGAGAGTTAGANAAATAGTCTTCTCCAGGGAAGAGCACTCCAATTAGTTATCCAGTACCAGATGGTCAACCATGAAAGCTTACAATCAAGTGACATTATACAGACTGAGCAGGTTGAATTTATGAATTTAGGAATATAAATATGCTTATGTATATGTATAAACAGCAATTGCTTAAAATAGATGTTATGAATTTGGAAGATCAAGAAAGTACATATGAGAGGGTTTGAAGGGAAGAAAGGCAAGGGAGAAATGGTATAATTATGTTATAATCTCAAAAAATATTTAAAAATGAGGTATTATTTCAGAACTAAATGCAATCATTAGTTCTTTAATATAGGTTATGTAAAACACCTTATTTTAACTGGATGATTTTGCTTAAAATTCTCTCTCTGACACACACACACACACACACACACACACACACACACTGGGGATCACTCCTAGGGACTTCCCTATGCAGCCCTGAGGCTTTTTAAATAGATGGTCGACATATAAAACCACAGTAGTTTGTAACAATATTTCACTTTGCATNTGTCTAAGGTTCTACCTACAGTCTTCAAAACCAACATATCTCTGTTATAAACTAAAAAGAGTTATTCGGGTATGCAATGTTTCCCTTGTTTACCCATATTAACTTTTACTTTCCCTATTTTATGACATAGAGTACATACCAGATAATTTAATAATAATTATAAAATAGAGAAAATAATTACTTTTAGGTATATTTTAGAAGCTGCAATTAGCATCTTATCTGGGAATTTGAGTTTTATTATTATTTAATTTACTGTGAAAACATGTAATACAGTACTTTTATATAATTTGTTTAAGCAAATGACTCTTAAGAAAATAAATAGAATAGTTACTTTTGTCTGGAACCAGACAAGTACATCCTCAGGGCACTTTGCTATGCATTTCCTTTTCTTCATTTGGGGCCCTAAGAAGCAGACTCCCATATCATTCCAGAACTCCTCTTTCAAAACGAATCATGCATCAAAGTTACAGGACTTGTTCCCATTTTAACNTGTGGAGAAAAGCTAGTAGGAAATCTCCCTGTAGTGACACTGCTGGCATGACTGGAGAGGAAAAAGCTAAGACACTGCAGAGAGATGGAGGGATTTTACTGCTGTTCTGTGATACTGGAGACTGCACCTAGGGTTTGCACTGCTGGGCTAGCCCTCTGCTTCCAGTGTATGCCTCCAGCCTTCCAAGACCCCACAAAGGAAAATGTTGCTGCGTTTAGTTTTCTGTCTTGGATTCTTGTTTAGCAAAACGGAATTATGTTTTTGAAAGAGTAAATTTTGGGTGAACTGTACTTTGCTTTGTTTATGTACTTATTTTAGCTTTTTTAGATATGGTTGTAACATCCAAACTAGTAATATTATTCATTAAAATATATACACTATAATAAATGTGATTTGTTTTTTAACAGTTTACTTTTATTTATATGTGTGTGTGTGTGTGTGT
>LZPO01108152.1:67097-78950 GCA_001675575.1 Neotoma lepida | reverse complement strand
CTGTCATTGCCCCTTCCCTGGTTTTCTTTTTCTTCTCCAGCCCCTTATTGCGACTTTGACAAATGACAATACAAAAGGAGAATTTATGTTGGGTCTTGGCGATTAGCACATTATCACAAGCAAAACAGAGCCCTCAGCCTCCGCCACTGGGGAGCCATTGAAGGAGGCTTTGAACGTGATGCATGGGTCAAGACCCATTTATGCAGAAGTGAGGTTACTGTTACACTGGCTCAAGTCAGCATGGAAATCCTTGGAGATTCAGGTGAAGACNCTGAGCACTGGATGAGGAACGTTTAGCTGGAGAGGTCNTTCTGGAAAGGAAGGAGGAACCACTCTTCTCCCNNAAGACCGCCGTGTTGAAGGATTTAAGGCTACCTGTAGGAAATGCCTTCTATTTTATTGCTTTCTAGTCTCCCTTCTTCTCAGGATGGAAAGGAAAAAGAGAGGGAGAGAGAAAAGCATAGCACAGACCTTCCTTCCCTTCATCTCCTGCCACTACTCACCAGGAAATTTTCAGAGAAATTCCATCCTACCCTCTCTCCACAATCACTGGACTTTCTGTTCATGATGCNCTAAGATTAGGCCATCGTGGACAATAGAGGAGATGGCTTTCCAGGGAATAACAAAAACGTTAATTACATTCACAATTCTTTTAAATACTTGGCAAATATTGTTTATAGCTCTGGGATTGAATATCTGAGAACATTAATCATGAAGCAATTTCAGGGAAAAAATCAATATAATATTTTGGCCTATAATACAAATAGGACCTACAAAGNGTAAATATACTCATTAAAGANTCATTTATTTATTTGTTTATTTATTTATTTATTATTTTTATATGTATGGACATTTATCTGCAGGTATGTATTACAATATATGCATTCAGTGCCCAGGGAGGCCATTGGAATCCTTGGAACTTGACTAATGGCTATTATGAGCCACCATGTAGATACTGGCAACTAAACATTGGTTCTCTGCAAGAACAAGTGATCTTAACTGCAGAGGCAACTATCTAGCACCAAATGCATTCTTAAAATGGCCAAAAACTAGAGAGCATCATTTGGATAAATTAGTCAGAGCAAAAACTCTTCACAAGGTCTTAAATAACCTAACATGGTTTTTCTAGGTGTTAGACATCTAGCTAGTGATTTAGTGCTCATAGCAAATAACAAAATTAATTGGACCTAGAGAAATATTGAATGGTGGGAAACAGAATGGCATCAGGCCTTGGTATCTTNGAAATGATTAGCAGAGACTGGAGATATTCACATTAGTGGACCAGAGCTCACACTAGGGATGACTGACATGTTAGATCAGATTACTCATTCCTATGGGAGATGTCTTATATTCCAAAAGATGCTTAGCACCAATCCTTGGCCTCTTGTAATTAGTCATTAATAGCATCTCCACAGAGATGATAACTAGAAGTGTCTTCATATATTGTTCAATATCACCTGGTTAGAAATGGAGTCAGATGAGAAGCAAAATTGGGTTTGGGTGAGACATACTGATGTGGACAGAAGGCTCATTATACTCTTCCCTCCAGTTACAGCATCCACGGTCATGTCTTTTAATCATTCTAGATAATATAAGAGGAAACCCAGTGGCATGTGTAACATTTACTTGGATGCAATTAGTTCGTTCTGGCTCACAGCCCTCATCACATAAGCATCTCTCTGCAATATATGGTGACCAATGAAGAGACNAATAATGGCTCAGAGTCCCAACCAAGTATAAGAGACTGTGGAGTGCTCAGCCCTGAATAGGACATCTATATCCCTACTCTTGGGCCTCAGGAATCATTGCAGAAAAATGGGGCACGAACATTGTAAGAACCAAAGGTTGCAGAGAAATGTCACATGTCATAAAACATTGTTCTCTGGAAATGACTGGCCTATTGCATTTAAGAACTCATATTAGCTGTGGCTTCATTCATAAGGCGTGCACAAAACCATGTGTATTTCTCTCAGCCCAAATTCATGTGGCTTCTGAGCTTGGAGAGTCACAATACTACCTCTGAGGGTGTGGCATTCCCTCTTCATAATTACCTCTCCTGAAACCATCTCTATGTATTTTCTGAGGTTTTCACTCACAATGNAGGGAGAGTCCTCAGTACATGCAACCTCAAAAAAGTCATTTAATATTAGATACTAAAACGGTGTAATTTTAAGGATGTCATTAGTAAACATTCCAGTGTCATTTGATGGTGGTGAGCCTGAATGACACAGTTTCAAGCAGGCGTTATTAAGAAGAGTGACTTTTGTAACACATTTATAAATTATAAAGACATTTCAAAGGATTATAGGTCACCAACTGGTCCTTACAGAATCTGAAGAGAATATGTTCATGACGAATTCTGGACAGATTCTAGCCTTCTGACTTGTGTTGACTAAGCCTCCCCATAACACTCTGGTTCTCCTACATTCTCCTGCTTCTACATATAACAGCTCTCTTGAAAACTTTCATCTACTCTTACATTCCCCAGTGTGTTTAGATTAAGGCAATAATGTCTACCAGGATNATTTTATAGAGGGTTCATTTTCTGGGGACATTTCTTCAGTTATATTCACATGAGAGCTACTGGCATTAAGTAGGTAGTAACCAAATATATTGCCCCAAACCTTGTAATTCNCAAAGAATTATCCAGATGAAAATTTTAACAGAATGAAGACTTAGAAACACAATCAATTTTAAAGAGGAACCAAGATTCTGTCTTATAATTTCTNTGATAATGGACTTTTTATATTGTTTTGAGATGTATAGTTGCTATTAGTTTTCCAGAGGTAGCTAATGCATCACACCACTTATGGCTTCCCCTTGGATTCTAAACAGGGTGAGAATAGATTTGGACACACAGAATAGATTAAGTTGCAGGTATACTGGTGAGAAAGCTAGATTTCACAGCTCAGCCTAAAATGGAGGCCAGCATGCTTTGTACAGATTCCCCATAAGTTAGCTTCATGTATGCAGAAGTAGAACTTGCAGAACAAAGTAAAAGTGTCCCCTCAAAGAACCCTAGGATTCTTAATGCACAGAAAAAAGAAAATGATTATATGTCTTGCANACTTGCAAGTCTGCACATGCCATGACCATGGGCTCATGGCTCATCAGCTAACAAATTGGCACAGTTTCCCCTGTCCTCTGGACATTAAAAATGGAGACCGTGTTCTAGATAATGTATAGNCGGTATTACTATAAATGACATAGATCTAGCTATGTAGAGATAGTACATTGTTTAAGGCTACAGACACAGAAAAAGAAGGTTTCTTTAGCTCTAGTCTTGTTGCAGTAACAAAAGCAAATCTGTATATAGAATGGAGAAAATGGTGGAAGTTCATCAAGGTAGTGTTAGCTGTGGTTGGACATGAGTTAGATGGCTCATGTGTAAGGAGCACACCAGAGGGTGTGAATAGGCTGGCAAGGTGTCCTGCAAGACTGATGGTGATGCTGAAAATGAGGCATGATGAAGTCTCAACTAAAGCCACAGAAGAAAGATGGAGAAGAGAATTGGCTTTTCATTGTGGCGCAGAGACCTTCCCTGTACTCACAATATCTCTCCCTATATCAATCTTTGTCCCTGCTCTTCTCTCCTTATTCAGTGATGATTGTCAAGGAAGCTTTGGTAGGAAATTATCAGAACCCTCTTGTTATCTCATCAGATGCTGGAGATGATACTTAAAGCCAAAAACATGGTCCCAAAAGTAGAAATTTTGTGAAACTTGCAAGGACCACAGGAGATACATTTTTTTTGTGTGTAGAAAGTAGATTGAATCTGACTACAGCCTTAAGGATAGTGCTTAATAATACTACATAACCAGATGCTTGGTTCATTTATGTCATAAAATAATTACTTTAATTTCAGGAATATAGGAAACAAAGAATAAGCATAGCCTAGACAGTCTCAAAATATTATTTGGGTTATAGATGTCAATTGGTAAAAGTATTGATTGATACTGAATTCACAAACTGAGTGAAAATTTATTGATTTTGAATTTTTTAATAAGAATATTTGTAATCTTTACAGATCCATGTCTGGTTGACCAAGGTGCGACACATTTTAAAATCTAGCAATATACAATTAAATTGCTGCTATAGAAGAGATATAGCCCTCAATTTGCTATTCTAAATTGACTAATAATATTTCCTGTATTATAACTACCTGTATACATGTATTTATACTTTGTGGTTGCTTCTGGTTTTTTGTTCCTGTGTGCCATTGAAGAGGCAAAATGCAATGTTTTATGACTGTTTATATTTTATATACAGGTAGAGAGTTGACTATATTGTTTTTGTTAGCATTGAAGCAAAACAGTGAATATTTATCTTGAAATTTTTTTCCCTGCTATAAAATATAATGATCATTTGCTTTCAGAAACTGTAACTGCATGAAGACTGATTTCTTTTGAGAGATAACCAACTCATCAGTTGTCCCATACTAGGTAGAAACAAATTGAAGCAGTGTTTTGAGAGTGTGTGTTTGTGGTTGTGTATTGTGTTAATGTGGCTTGCCGTCCATCTCTCCATGTGGCATGTAAGGGCTGACTTGTTGAAATTTCATAGGCTTTTATTTACAGAGAAAACACAGATCGTGTGCAGCGCNGGGTCCTATCAGTCCACACGTTCAAAGAAATCACATCTGCAAAAAGAGNGCCTTAACTCAGAACATTTATGGATAATCTAATCCACAAGGAGATCAAAATTACCTTGCTCCTGTGCATAAGAAAAAATAAGGAATTTAATTATTTACGAATTATTCATGAAGATTTTGATACTGGCTCAAGTCTAGAGTTGGAAAAGAGACAATCACAGATTGTTGACAGTCAGCGTTTTGGTGAAGAAAAATATGGAATATTTCAGTCACAGGATAACACTCTATATTTCCAGAGTGTTTAAAAAAAAAGAGGTGTTACTATAGACAAGTGAACCTTGGGTGGAAACAGAAATAAAAACAGACCCTCTGAGAAAGAAATGGGATATGGAGTAGTGCTGGAAAGAAATGNCTGCCACAACGTGTGTCGTTTAGTTATAATAGACAGATTATAAGTTACATTTTGTGAGAAACACATGGCCATGTGCTAAGCATCCATATGCCAAAGCTAATAAAACTGAATCCCACTGATGGCCCTTGCAAAACTGATCTTACTTAGTGGTTGGAAAGGCCCTAGGAAGCCAGTGAAGACATGTAGGCCTGGGAGTCAGATATATGCACACACACACACACATACACACACACACACACATATGCACAAACAAACACATGCACGCACATATCACCAGTGTACGTGGGCTGGGAAAGAAATGAGCATGTCTAGTACTTAACTCTAGACGTGAGTGAATGACTAGATAAGAGAAATAAGAAAAGGACAACTGTCTATGGTTCCACAGCTTTTGGACAGGTAAGGGAGAGAATGCTAATTTGACAATAGCTATTCGGGAAGACATCTCTGAGGACCTAACATTTCTTCTGATGCATNAGTAAAATGGAAGTCATGAACTGCAAACTTGAAGAAAGGAGTTTCAATAATCAGAAACAGGAAGCAGGAAGCTCACAGTCCAGAGAGAGGTTGAGAAGTAGAAGAAATTTANCATGGTAACAACATAGTTCAAAAGATTAGAATGGTGCACAATTAAGAAGGGAATAGGGTGGGATAGCTCAGTGGTAAAGTTCTTCTGTTTGTCATCCAAGACCAAAGACTTGGGTTTGATTGACTATTGGAACACATGGAAAAAAGATCAGGCTTGGTGGTACACACAAGTAAGCCTAGCCTTGAAGAACTGCAGACAGATGGCTCACTGAGGNTCTCTAGCTAACCAGCCAAGCCTTGTTGGTGAACTCCAGGCCAGTGAGAGAATTTGAAAAACAAAATGATATGTCCTGAGGAATGACATATAAGTTCACTGTCTTAAATACACACAAACACACAGACACACAGACACACAGACACACACACACAGACACACACACACACACACACACACACACACACACCTGGGGGGTGGGTAGTGGGAAGAGGAGGAGGAAGGACAAACTAAGGGAGCTTTTGGAGACCAAATTTAGGATTACGTCTGAAAACCCATCTAAAGCAGAAAAATTGAGAATTTGAGAGCTGCCTAGGCTGTGTAGGGAGATTCTGTTTCAAAATAAAACAAAAGCAAAAAATGAAAACTGGTTGTTCTAAATCATCCAGTAAGATACAACAGTTGGAATCTTGGAGAAGCAACTGGAGGGAACTTACCGAGCTTCATAGAGTTTATGGGTAGAGCTACCTGTNCAGGAGGTGGAGAAGGAGAAGCAAAGGGAACAGAGTATGTCTCATCCATGCTAATGTCACTCCATCTTCTTGAAGAGCCTATCTCCGATGTAGGGCACAGTGGGAGCTGCCTATTAATGCTGGGGACAAAGCTTGCTCTCTGTTAGTAAGTGCATAATAAACATAATTACCAAAGAGAAGCTTTTCTTCCAAATGCTTTGTGTAAGTTATCATGCATGGCTCTAGGGGCTAGATGATATCACTGCCAACATTTTATATGGAAAGAAAGTAAAATTAAATAATTGCTTTAAGCACTGTGCTCAAAAGTAGCANTGAAAATGAAGTTCTCCTGGGAATATCCAGAGGTAGTTTCTCTACCCCCCTCAGAGTTTAGGCTTGTATACTTTTTGTTGAAATATGAAAAATAGAAGTTATTAACATCTTTCTCAGAAACAATACACAAGTGGTTTTGTTTTGTGGTCTTCCTACTGTTGAAGTGTGTTTTATCCCTGGCTCCTGGTTTCTTAATAGTCATNATTTCTTCTGTGGTTCCCACGTGTCAGACACTATTTTGGCCATTTTATACTTATTTAAATAACGCAATTGTTATAAGATCTCTGAGACACATACAAGTATGATTACTGTTTTATAGATGAGGAACTGGAAAGCAGGTTTTTTTATCCTAAGACTTGATTCTAAAGGCGGTTATTCTAATCTCAGAGAAATACTNGAACAATGAATTAGCATATGAAAGTAACTGACTTCAGACCAGTTCAAATTAAAATAATATCAAGATGTTAATATGCATGTTAGANTAGATGAATNCAAATGATTGACTAAACCAAGTGTGACAAGGATAAGGCAAAATTAAAACTCTCAGGTTCCCTTCTGCCCTCTTCCTCCACAGCCACTCCAGGTAGCTCTTTCCATACACTATCTACCAAGTGTACTAACCACTCACATGTATTTGTGTGAGGGNCTATCCAGCAGAAAATAGGCAACCTACCAGTGGCCACACCCAGAAAGAAAAAGGACTCTCCGTCCCCCAGCAGCCAAGAACTACCAATAGTTCAGCAGCTGTGGTTGGGGCATTTAGAGCCTCTTCCACTTCCATGCTAGGGTTTTTAACTTGCATGACCTTGTTCAGGCAACCACAGTTGCTATGAGGTCAAGGGTGACAACCATGTCACAGCACTCCTCCCCATCCTTTGGCTCTTACGTTTTGCCCCCACAAATCCTTCTGTGATGTTTCCTGAGCCTTATAGAAAGATGAGGAGGTAAGTGCTAATAAAGATGTTCCATCTATAGATGAACCATCAGGGATTCTCTCACAGCTACAAGGAAAGTAGTAACTAATACCTTTGACTTTCTCATGACCTCATTTCCAGCTGACTCCTCCTCTCCATTTTCCTGCACTAACTGAGGTATTCTGATGAGGCAGGAATGCTTTCCATCATTGGGGCATGAAGTCTTCAGAAATGTAAGTTCCTTTCCTGAGACTCTTTTCCCAAACTTTACCTGGGTATCTATTACTTTCATTTCTGATTTCTGTTTAGATATCATATTCTCCTTTAAATATTTTCTGACACATGATCCCAGTGGTCCCTAAAATTATGTAGATATTATGTGCTACCATTTATTAAACTGTGTTTCATTTGCCATTATAGTTCTCTGGTTCTCCTTTCTTCTCCCACACTTTTATATTTCTTGAAAACAATGTGATAACCTCATGCAATTTATTTTGCCTATCATCATACTTCTAGGCAGTTTTGCATGGCCTAATTCATGGTTGGGGCTTGGTGGGTGAACATTTCTTGAGTAAATAAATTAACCACTTTTCATTTTATAGAATATGCAATGAATAAGTCTTCTCCCGAGTTTAAAAAAAAAAAAAGATTTCATAGGGCTTGTGAGACAGCTCAGTGCTTTCCAGCACTCCCTGCTCCTTCACAGGACGCATGTTCATTTCTCAGAAACCACATCCAGTAACATTCAATTGCCTGTAACTTAAGTGTCAGTGAATCTGATGCCCCCTGCTGGCCTCTAAGAACACCTGCACACATACGGCATAGACATACATAGACACATGCACACATAATTAAAAATAGAATAAATCTTAAAAATAACAGCATTCACATAAGTATATAAATAAATACATAAAATGATACAAAATAATAAAAGATTACTAGATGCATGGAAACTGAGGAGGTAGACTTAAGCTNTGATATCATANAGTATTCTCGTTGTTGTAACCAAATATCTGTAAGTAATTTGAGGAAGTAGGGATTTATTTTGATTTACAGTTCCAAGAAGTACAGTCTATCATGGCAGGGAAGGAATGGCCATAGGAGAGGAGGCCCATTCACCTCCACAGTCTGGAAGAAGAGAATAAACAGGAAGTCATGCCCAGATATAAACCTTAAGGTCCACCCCCCAGTGATAGACTTCCTCCATCAAGGCCCCACCTTGTAAAATTTTCACAACTTTATAAAACAGCACTGTCATCTGTGGACTAAGTGTCCAAACACATGAGCTCATGGGGAAATGTTTTCATTCCAACCACATCAAGTAGTGTAGGTAAGTTTTCCAGACAGGGCTTTTCTAAAGACAGTTGAACAGAAATCGACATCATAAGAAAGACTCAGCTATGTGATGAGCCTAGAGAAAACAGCATTGCAGGAAGATGGCACTGAAAAGGATTACACCCTGAGGAGAATCACGAGTGCATTTTTTTTTCATCAGCTTGACACAAGCTAAAGTCATCTGAGAAAGAAGAAAGTTCAATTAGGAAAATGTCTTTGTCAGATTGGCCTATAGGAGAGTCTGTGGGACATTTTCTTGATTAATGATTGATGTGAAAGGGTCCAGCCTTCTGTGGGTGGTGTCATCCCTGGGCAGGCAGTTCTTGGGGGTTTAAGAACAGCATTAGCAACATGAGCCTGAAGAGCAAGACAGTAAACAGTATTTTTTCATGGTTCTGCCTCAGTTCCTGCCTCCAGGATTCTGCCTTGAATTCCTGCCCTGACTTCCCTTCATAATGGACTGTAAACTGTAAGAGTAAATAAATCCTTTCTTTACTTCCCAAGTAGCTTTTGGTCGTGATGTTTATCATAGCAATATAAATCAAACTGGAACAAAAGAGAACAGACTTCTTCTTGGAAGTTTCAGAGGAAAAAAAAGAAATAAAAGAAAAAAAGTGCCTCATTGGAAGAGGAAGAGATGAGGGGAAGAGATGAGGAAGGTGTCAGGTCCCTGGTCTTGTGAACATGAACAAAATTTCAAAAGAATAATTAGGAATATGGATTTCATGCCCCTCAAAATTTAAAGCACTGGATTTTTTTCTGAATATCCTTTACAAAACATAGCCCTCTTTCTTATCATGTTCTCCTCCTGTGTTCTTCATAAGTTCTTCCTAAGCATAGTGCTCATCACAACATCCACTGACCCTCTACCCATGGCCTTCTTCCTATCTTCCCCACTGTGTGCAATGCTGTACAGGTAGGTTTTTTTTGTCTTTAAATTCTGTCCTCAGCCTAGAAGAGGGCTGATCCTCGAGATGATGCCCTCCTCAAGATCTCCTGGAAGGGACAGCATGTTTTATTCATAAGTAATGAGAGCTATGATTGCCATGGTGAAAATAAACAGAAAAGGAAGTGGAAAGACTCGTTCCTAGTCTGTTTCCATGATCAAGTTGGAGGTCCCAGTGAGTTTTCTCTGGATTGATGGCAGCATACCCAGCAGGAAGCAGCTGGCTGCAGAATGCTCTTGGGGAAAAAAAGCTGCAGGGATTGCTGATGGGTTGGCTATGCTGGGTGGGAGAAAGTAAGTGACATAGGTGGCTTTTTATGTTTTTGACNTAATGATGAGGATCACAGTTAGACAGACAATGAAGAGAAAACTGAATACTATCTGTCAAAATTATTCATTCTTAAAGATTAGCAAATATGTATATTTAGATCATCAAAACAAAACTACCACCAAAAAAGAAACAGTGTCAATTGGCCCTGATGTNTTTACTTTCATGTTCTCCTTTACCGAAAATTGTAATATTGGATGAAAACATCACACAAAATGTAGGTGTCTTAGCTAGTGTGGGTCACCAATACATCATCTTAGGAGTTTGAGCGATGACATCTAAGGCTTTATTACAATGAAGTCTTTATGTCTACTTCTGTCTTCTCCAACTTTGTCTTTAAAGGACACTGGCTCTTGTATTCAATGCCCTCTTTGAAAATAGAGTAGGAAGCAGAATTTGTGAAGAATCCCGCCTGTCTTCCATGTGAATGTGAGGAGGAAAACCCTCTGTTATGGTGCTGAAGGGGCAGTCACACGAGGCAAGTCCATTTGTGCCTCACTTCTAGGGGCAGTGGATGGGACTCTGCACTAAAAGAAGGAGTTGGACTTGGCTCTGTTCAGCTGAACTTCCTTTAAATGTGTTCAGATCACACAGGTCTCCCTGATATCAGGAATCTCTCTACTGCTGAGATTAACAACGATATAAGCACATTTCGGAAACTCTCTTAAAGCAGTAGGTAGAGATGTAGACTCAGGAAGAGGAGCCTACCCAGAAGCCTTTTTGTAAGTAATGTTACCCAACCATCCTGAGTCTGCAGACCCTAGACTCATGCTAGGGAAGATTGTAAGGAAGGCAGAGTGACTCTGGAGTCCTGGAAGCCATAGACAGACATCAAAACACTTTTAATAATGTACAGCACTCCTTACCCCCATTTGTGCCCACTTTGGGTAAACAAGGAAATATCTGTTATTTAAAACTGAATGTAGAGAGGCTGGAGAGATGNGCAGTAATTAAGAGTACTGGCCATCTTCCANAGGATTCAGATTCAATTCCAGGCACCTGCCTTGCTGATCACAGTCATCTGTAACTCAAGCTTCATGGGGATTTGATGCCCTCTNCTGANCTCAGTCCATACCAGACACATATGTGGTGCACAGACAGACAGACAGACAAAACATCTATACACANAANANAAAATTATGTAATGACTAATAAATGAAGGTAGATTGTGAGGTGGCCCAGATTCAGGAAAACAGAAATTACATTTGTCTCTCATATGTGAATCATAATCTTTAATGTTTGCATGTGTGTGGATAGGAGAGGTGAGAGCGGATATATGAAAGTACATAGGAGACCATGAGAGGAAAATAAGAAGTGCTGAGAGAGCGGGAGGCACAGGTGGGAGTGAGAGGATAAGATAGAAGGGGGGGTATGACAAAAAAGAAGAGAAATAATAAAAACAAATTTGTCTGAAAATGCCTAAAATTGCTGTAGTAACAAAATGAATCAAATTGTAGGGAGAAAATATTTTTCTATGAGATTCAGTTTTAAAAGACACTGTTATCTTATCCACACTTTAAAAACATTTTTTGAAAAATTTAGACATTATCACTATATTTACATCATTTTCACCCCCAGACTCTCCCTGTTCCAATGCTTTCAGTGCCCCATTCCCTCTCCGAGCTCTGTTCTGCATGACCTCCTCCTTAATCATTGTCATCACACATACACACACACACACACATCACACACACATCACACATACACACACCTCACATATACACACACACCACACACACACAC
>LZPO01108152.1:41898-65730 GCA_001675575.1 Neotoma lepida | reverse complement strand
AANNTTNGNNAANNNNANNNNANTTTTTCCCCCTCAAAACATTTTAGCTGGCAAGATAGTTGAGCAGATGATAGCATGTTGCATCCAGGCCTGACAAGCAGTATCTGTCCTTAGGTCATACAGTGGAAGGCGAGAACTGACTCCTAAAGGTTGTACTTTTACCTCCACATAGGTGCGTTAGCATGCACGTGTTCTCTCTCTCTCTCTCTCTCTCTCTCTCTCTCTCTCTCTCTCTCTCTCTCTCTCTCACCACACACACACACACACACACACAAATACATACATATACCACAATTACATATACATATGCTTCACATAAACACATGCACTTATACACATAATTTAAAAATATGTATTTCCTATCTTCTTCAGGGTGGTATTCATCTTTTTTCATTATGATTCTAAACCTTTATTCTCATAAATGTGATATTTTCATTGAGAAAAGATTATATATATATATATATAAACATTGCCTAGCTTATGAGATCATGTAAGAGTGTCTAAATACAGGAATTGGTAATTTTGTCTTTATTTCTGTCTTATTTTTAATGCTTCTGGNTCAGTAGCAGCCAATAAATGACATGATGCTAAATCATATTTTTCCCAGTTTGAAATAGGAAAATAAAAATAAAAATAAAACCACCCAAACCTCACGTCAGTACCAAATGAGGCAGTTTATGCTGGTTTTGAAAAGGAATAGCTCCAGAGAGAGAAATAACAAACTGGAGCTTGAGGTCTCCCCTATATATCCAGTTTGGAAAGGAAATTCGGAAAAACAAACAGAAGGAGTCCAGGTTTCTTTATCATACTCGGACAAGGCCATGTATGCTCCACGCAGCTCAGCCGTGCCCTGGCGCCGGGTCTTCTTCTCCCCCGCCCCACCTCCCCTCTTAAAACGGCACCCACCGCTCTATAAAATGATCTATTGGGACTTCAAAGCTGTGGCAATTGCATGTGGCACAGGATGTACGCAATTAATTATGTGATGTTTAAATGACAGGGTGTAGGAAAAATTGGGAAGAAGAAAATGAAGGGTTTGGTTGTCTGCTTGCCAAGAACCAGTAGCAGATAAGACCTCCAGTTGCTGTGGAAACTGGGGCCTCCAGGAGCCAGAATCCAATTTCAGAAACCACAAAATCAACATAAACGTGTGCAAAAATAAAAAGGTTTGTTTGGCAAGTCATAAGGAGAAGGCGACCAATGTATAAAACACGTGAACCAAAGTGACCTCGGCCCACTAAAGCCCTAATGACAGTGATGCCCACAGCAGACCTGGCACCTCTGAAATGAACGGTAACAAGACACAGTCCCCACTGCTTTCTGTTATCAGGTAATTGCTACTTTGTGAAATATCAAACGTCAACCACCTCTTCCCGGCCCTACCTCCAAAAGCACAGCACCCCCCTTTTATGAAGGTAACCTTAGAGTCCAACCCTAGAGGCCAGAAAACCCACAGCCCACCCCCTTCCCCCATGTTCTTTAGACCATGAATTACATGCTATATCACCCAGGAAAAGAGAAATGAAGAAAGCTAGATATTGAATGCATAGACATTCTTCTTTATCCTTTTGCTGTATCTACAAAGAATAATCTCATTCTAAACCACAGAGTAAGCTTAAGCTTAACTCTTAACAATTCTAAACCTCTATATCACTCTGAACCCTGACTAATTAACTTAATTTTGGAATAAGCAATAGTTCTCTAAGATAAAGCCATTGGTGGATCCATAACTTTAAATCCATTCTGTACTCAGTCATTATCTATGCATACAGTCATTTTAATGTCTTTCCTTCATTTCTTATAACCAGTGAGATGATTAAGTATTTGATCTGCTAAGTCCTCCTACACATACTATTTAGCATCAAACCTAGAGACCTGAAATATGTAGTTGAGAGAATCTGCAAGCTTGGTGGTAAGGAGATTCAGAAGTAGTGTCATATTTCTGATGAAATCAGTTAAACACTTGTCCAGGAAGACAAAATTAAAAGCCATATTGAATCTCAGGCAGATAAAATATATAAAGAAACAAAAATCAATACAAACACCACACCACACACACACACACACACACACACACACACACACATTATATATATATCTCCGGTGGAAAATGGATCCGTACATGAAGTTGAGAGGAGAAAATGGTGGAGCCAATGGGAGGAACTGGAGAGAAGCTGGTTGGGTAGATTTAATCAAAATATTATATTGGTGTATGAAATTCTCAAACAATAAATTTTTAAAAGTCTATTCCTTTCTCAATTCTTAATCAGTGGTTCTTGAAATGAAGTTAAAGATATTTTCTTGTCACTTAAGGGTTGTGCATTGTATTTATAAGAAAGTTTAATCTTTATATATCCAAGAACATTGGTAGTCATAGTATTCCCATTTAAGAAACAATGAGACAGGCAGAGAGTGGTTGAATTGATTGCATGATTCAACTATGAAACTGACATTTGAATCCAGGTCATCTGGCTCCAGTGGCTTGGATTTTTGGCAATCCACTGAAAAAGGGCACACAAAACGAAAATGGAGTTTTCCTTGGATTGTAATGTCCCAGGACTTTCAGGAGACAGCAAGTCATACAGATTTGTCTTTCTACTACAAAACACAAGTAAAAGTTAATCTTTAAAGTGCATCAGTGCAAGGTTGCGCAAGGCTTCTAATTACATATTATGACAGAACAACAAGAAAAGAGGTTCCGTCTAGATGCAGGAGAGAGACGGATGGTTGCTTGAACTCCCGAGGCACACCTTTGCATGGGAGAATGGGAGCTGTGGGAGTAGTTGGATGAAGCCGGCTCCCTAAGACTGGAGGCCCTGGCTGGTTTCAGCCCCTACCCTTTTCCCCAATCTTCCCTTCGTGATGGAGAACTCCTGCAAAGGCCAAAATAGAGCAGAGGGACTGAGTCAAACAAAACTCTCTTTGGCGAGATCATTTCTTCCAAAGGAACTTGATTAATCTAATAATGTTACACATTAAATCAATTTTCACCAAGAAAATGAAAGCCACACAGGCTGATATATACCCCCTGGGAACTCCCCAAACGCACCCAGCCAATGCTTTGGTTTTGTGTGACTTCTTTTATTTTACACAGAAAATTAAATGTTAGCAGTCCAGTTCTATTTTCGCCTAAAATGTCCATTAAAAGTCTGGCTGCAATATTTATGAATAGCAAAACAAGGCCACCAGGACACATATCAGCTCAAAGCAAGTTTCAGTTACAGACTTGTCAAGCAGAGCCTCAGACATTAATAATAACAATAATGTAGAGGGCTAAATTGGAAGAACAGGGCATACAAAAGAGTCTGCGATTTTTAGAACTATAAAGTAACCTCTTCATGTGCTTTGGCAAAAGTTTTCTTCTCGCACTCTGGTCCTTAGGTTACTGAGTAAAGATTCAACTTCAAAAATATGCTCAATAAATTTATAATAAAGCCTACAGGAAAATATCTTAAAGAGAAATATCAAATATTTAATTGACAATATTCAAACAGAGCTTAATGTCTCCAGTATTAATCTATTTTTTATTTTGTTTTATTTTTATTGTTTTGTATTTGCATACAATGTATTTTAATCAACCTATACCCATGCAAGCAGCACTAAGAGGTCTCAGTGGGTTTAAACAAATGAATCCTTTTTTAAAGATATATTTTACTTTTAAATTATGTGTTTGTGTAGGAGTGGGGTATATACACATGAGTACAGCACTACCCGAGGCTAGAAGAACATCTTGGATGAATGTCAAGGAACTAGAGTTACAGATGACTGTAAATCACCTAATGTGGATGCTGGGAACTGAACTCAGGTCCCCAACAAGTGCAGTATGTACTCTCTTGATCCATTGGGCTTTTATTTCCAAGTATAAAGATCCATCTCCCAGCCTCTACCACAACCCCAAATGAATCTNTTTTTAAGGAAAAGGTCTCTTCTTTTTTCTTTTTTTTCTGTTGATGGCTATATATATATAGCCATCTATATATATATATATACGTATATATATATATATATAGTCTGATAACAAACAAGCTTAAGAAGGAACGTGGAGAAAGAAACAGAATAGCTATGACTGGGTTGTTGGTAGCCAGTGCTGAGAGAGAAAAATGATGATAGAGGTCATGAAAGACAAACATCTTATAAATATTACTGTGAGCTAATGAAGAGAGAGCCTTTCGTTTGGAAAATCGATGTAAGTGTTCTGCTCTGTGCCATTTTCCAGTAGTACATCACAGGCTATAATTGATCCCTAGTTAAAGTGAGAACTGGAGCACATTCTTAATACTTGGAAATAAAAATCAGTGTAAACAGGCAAATAGATGGGGCTTAAAATTAACCAGGGACATCAATATTTTATTGTTCCTGAATGAGCTTTGACCACTTAGTTCAATAAATTTTTCAAAACTACAAACAAATGTAACAATTTTATCAGTCAGTCTCCACATTGCTCCTCAAAACTCAAAAGTGATGGAAAAGAAAATTGGTTTAATAGGAGACTTAGAAGAAATGCACGGCAACCTCTTCTCTTAGCTCTCTCTCTCAACGGCAGACTATCCTCTTCCCTTCTCATTACCCTCAGCTCTGTGGAAGGGTTTCATTTGCTCATGCAGGACTACACTCTAAGAAATTCTGGCCTTTTGCACTCTGCTGGGCACAAGGTAGATTGCACAAAGAATGACTTTAGAATTAAGGAATACTCATTGGCTCCCAGTAATGTACTAAACTTCATCCTAACTATTTTACTGTTGCTTCCTTTTCCATATGAAAGGAGAAAGCATTTTTATTTAAACTGCAGCCAGAGGAGGGAAAATTAAGGAGAGAGGATGGTAGGAGGAGCAAGTAGATGAGAAACACACTGATTTTGGTACATTTAGCTTTTGAAATGGTATGTATTTAATTTTTAATTATGTGTGTATGTCTGTGTTGTGAATGCAGGTGATCTTTCAGGTCAGGGGAGTTTGATTCCCCTGGAGCTGGAGTTACTGGCAGTCTGTGAACCAGCTGACATGGATGCTGAGAATTTAACTTGGAACCTCTGCAGGAGCTCTATTCCTCCACCTCCAAGATCAAGATCAATCAATTCTTAATGCGTCTGGCTCTTCAGTTGAGTTCATCTTGGTAGCATCTTCTGTGTTGAAGGACTGGCTGACTCACAGGAGATTTAGATGGAGTACTATGCCTTGCTTCGTGTGTGTGTGTGTGTGTGTGTGTGTGTGTGTGTGTGTGTGCATACAGAGTAACTCTCACACCACAGAGAATTACTAAGCTAAGAATCTATCTGTAATGGAAAGAGGGTATGGTTTTTTTCTAGTCAGTTTTCAAAGGAACTGGTCTGTCATCTGGGCCCCAAGCTTAGGTATCCCATCTCAATGTTGCAGAGCAGATCTGCCGGGATCCATTTCTCACTCAGCTCTCACAATGGCAAAATGCCAAGCACTCTTTTGGTAATTGCAGGCACTCTGCAACTTTGGATTTTCTCTATCATTTACCTCTGAAACACTTTTGAAGTGCTCTTATTCTGGCTTCACTCACTTTGCAATTCTCCAGAAAGTCTTTCAGGATAATTGGACTATCAGGAAATGTCAGATTAGAAAATAAAACTCTAGGAACCAAAATCATAAAGTCCAAAATGTGCAGAGCCCAGAAATGTGAATGTTTCCCCCCAGTATCTTTTTTTACCGGTCACGTTCATCATTTCTTTAAACCAGAAGTGGATGTTGTGAGGACTGTAATGCAGATAAATATTCCAAGTATTCTCTTATGGTTTGAGAGGGGGAAGAATTAAACTTCAGCCGTGAGTCACCAGACTCAGCAAATCTGAATTTGAACTTAGACAGATTTCATGTTTAGTGAGCTTATGGGGCTGGGGAGGTCTTCAAATACATATGTCAACAAACTAAGGAACACGGTATTAGAGAATATGATGTTCTTCATCACATCAACTTCTAGAAAGAACGTTTGAGTGAATTCTAAACCAAGACAATCCATATGAGGTCATTAAAGGGAATGCAATAGATTTAGAGTGAGAGAAAAGAGGCTTGGTGGGCCTCCCTCAAGAAGGCAACAGCGCGATAAATAGGTGAGATCTCAAAGGGTTGGTGTAATAAAAGGCAGACACCAAGCAAGAACTGTGGTTAGGCCTGTGGACCACTTATGATAGTGCAAAGGTGGAAAATGATGCATGGAGTTTGCTTAGATCTCTAAGGACCTCACTCCTCAAAGATATTTCAGATTTAACTTTCCACCAGCTGCATCCAGCTGTGCTATTTTAATGGTCAAGTTTCTGGACTGAGTGAACCTGCCTTTACCTGATGCACTGTTGCTTCAACCTGGGTGTGGGGCTAGGGAGAGAGACGGAGGACTGAGGAACAGTCAAAGTGTGTACTGTGCCCTCAAATGTCAGCCTGAGGGGGTTGCTATGAACTCTGTCTCTGACATCATGGAAATGAGTAAGGCTCATCTTCTCCAACTTCACAAAACCAGAATGATTATTTCCCCCGACTATTCCCAATTACTCCTATGTTCCACAATGATGATGTATTTTGGGATCTGACATATCAAGCGGTGCAATGATAATTATCCCCTATATTTCCCTTTTCTTTCGTATTATTTATGTGATGAGAAAAGAGGTTGATTTCAATTTCCTCAGTTTTGATAACCCTAGAAGGCAACTCAGCACATATACTATTTCAGATCATCTATTAAAATAAGACACTATGTAATTATGCAGAATCAGTTAATCATATACTATTTATCCTGATTATCATTGTTATTTTATAGGGCTATTACTCTTATAATACTTACTGAATTTTTAAAGGTGAATTAAGACTAAGGCCATAACTTAACAGGTAACAGCAGTTGCCGCACAAATATCAGAACCTGAGTTCAAATCCCCAGTATCTGTGTAAAAAGCCAGGTGTGGTTACATATGTGTCATCGTGGGAGAGGATCTCTCAAGCTTGTTGACTGCCAGGCTAGGCTCAAGTTCAGTGAGAGATCCTGTCTCAAGGGAATAAGATGGAGTGTGAGGAAACTGAACACCCAATGTTCTCCTGTGATCTCTGCAGACACATCTGCACGTATTTTTAGTTATAATACATTACATACACTCCATGCATATTCCTTGACTACATAATATGTTTTCAGACATTCTAATAGTGTCACCATAGAATATATTAAATAGTTTGTGACTACTGTACTTTNTAAATAATGTATTTGCTACNATCCCAGGTTCATAAACCTTTAGATACAATCAACATCAACAATAAAGTGGACTTTCTTATTTTTTTGTAGAAGTATAGTCTGAGAGAACCCATTATGCCCTCAGTTCTCTTTTCCAATGTATCTCCACATGTCAGGTGATTTAGAGTTGTTTCCAAAAAAATACATTCCATAAAGAACTTGATTTTTAATAATCACAGCTGCCAGGGTTTTGAAAAATCACACCCAATGAAATGTGTTGGAGAATCCCGAGGTTTCAGAAAAGAGGGAGAAGACAAAAATCAGTGCTGTAATTCCAACACAAAATTCATGTATGAAGAGCATCTGGTGCTCTTTGTCATGAATAAGGCAAAAAGTTCACTGTAAGTAACAGAGGAAAGGTCTCAACTAATTGGATAAAAAGATGTTTGTTTGCTTAGAGGAGATGGCAAAGTCTTACCTGGAGTAATATTTTTATAATCCTTCCTCATTTTCAGAGACCAATATAAAAGTGTCCCTGATCATTTGAGGAAAGTTAACTACAGCTTTCTTCCCTTCAGAAACATGACCTTCATGCTCTGTGAGATCTTTATGGCCATGTGAGCCTACGAAATGTTGGAGTCCCTTCCCTGCTTCCACTCCTCACACTGAGCTAAATGCATTAGCTGGCTGGATTCCCTATTTCTGTCAATGGTGCTACCATTCCTGTAGCCACCCACACTTGAAATTTTGGAGTTAGTTTTCATCTGGTTGGCTTCCTACCCCTTATCTTAATCATTTACAAATCTGTCCAACTCTCTTATGTCTCTTTCCCATGCAAGCACATCTTGTCTGCCATGTTGTAATATCCTAATTCAAACATTTATTATCTCATGCCACTCAGCTGCAGTATCCTTGTAACAGGAATATATTTCTAACAAATCAACCTCATGACCTTAACCTTGGTATTCATCTTCAGTGTCCCTCCATTTNCCTTTCTCTTTATGGCACAAGCTGGTGACATGTTCAGTTACTAAAGGGTCATACGAACGCATTTTGGAATGACTTCCTATTGCAACCTTCTTAGAAAATTCACATTGTACTTTAGCACATCAGTAACTTGATCTCTTAATTTAAAAATCTGGTTCATTTTATTCTTAATCCTTCTTATCAAATTAGTGGAACATGAAACTGTTTTTCATGTAAAAATCCATAACATCTGTCATATTGATTACTTTCAATTGTGTGTACTTTGGAAAATTTTCATGAATATCCAAATGTTTTTGCTTGTTATCCTTCATCATAACAGGGAAGGCTCATATACCCAGGGCTCAGAGACATCCAGGAACACAGCCCTTCAGATTTTTCACAATGATCACATTAATTGGTCTTTCCACTAACCTTCAGCAGTTAGTTCTCAGAAAATTATTTTATCCCTCAGTAATGAACCTGGGCTGGAGAGATACCTCATTGGGTGGAGTATTTACAGTACAAGCAATGATGNTCTGCATTCCAATCCCCAGAACCCATGTAAAAAAGACCAAAACAGGGTATACTATTAGTATGGTCACGAATGGCAAATTACTAGGGAAAGCTAATGCCTTCTACTTGGAATTGAGAGTAGTGGCTCAAGCAAGGCTGCAGCCACATGGTCTCTGACCCAACCCAGAACATAAAACATTGACCAATAGCCATCATTAGAAAGCTAATCATGGCAAACTCTGTGCCCAATTTAAGCACAAGAGCTATATTCTCTGGGTGAGTTTCATGAAGAACCTCTGCATTATATACTAACTTGAAAAATACTATTAAATGGCTCCTCGGTGACTTATTCTTTGAGCTGCATAAACCCAATTCCTTTTATCTTTTCTTGAAGTTCTGGTTTTCTGGGCCTTTAATCATCACTTCTTCTCTCTGAACTCCCTCCAAACCTCTGTGCTCTTCCTTGCCGGTCCTTTCCACAACTGATCCCTATGTGGAGTAAACAGCAGAGGAATTTTACGGACAGCCACCCTAAGTGGTAAGGTTGGGTTGTNCTAAGCACCCAGTACATACATCCTCATTCAGAGTCNCTTCCCTGGGTTGCAAGACTTGGCTGTGGATCAAAAGGTTTTTCATGGNCTATTCATANGGCATTACACGAGGGTGATGATTTTTTAAAAATATTCTTCAGGGTATGCTATTAAACCACACAAGTCTCCAAATAAGTATACCCTCAGAGAACCAGATATTTAAGAGCTGTTTATTATTTCCATTATTTATTTGTTTAAATAAAATTCATACAGTAAAAGTGTTTGATCTATGTGTCTATAGACAGCATGTATACATATATATGCTGTGCTAAATAAATAGTAAATATCCATTTATATAAAATTAAATAAGGCNTGTAGTAGATATTTTTCAAAGAGTTTAAATTACCCTGTTTTTTTTCTTACAGGTATCCTTGATTGTATAGGTAAGCATCCATATTAAAATATCATATTGTAAGTCAGAGGAACAATTAGCAGAGAAAAAGAACATCTCGTTGATCAAGAAAAAAGAACCACGCTGAAGACAGATTGCTTAAAAGCAACAATAAAAGTAGGAACTGCTAGAGATTTTGAGTTGAGCACTTAAAAAATAACCAAGGGACTAGAATCATGCACCAAGCCAAGCAGTCTTTTAAATAGGGAATAAAAATAGTAACATTTTTAGATACAAAAGCAAACTTCCTACTAATAGGATGAATTAAAACTATTTCAAAGAATTAATAAGAATACANATATACTTTGAGGAGAAGAAAAATATCTTCCAGAGGAAGCTTAAGATCAACAAACAGTGACAGAAAGAGAAAAAATGAATATCTGCTGCTGCTTATAAAACTAAGATATTTGAAAGATCAGGAAGGGGATGCATGGAATGAACACCATGTGCTTTGGAGGGTGACAGGTCCTTAGGAAGCGCCTGGCTTATTTTGTGTGATGTGATATACTTCTTTGAAGAGCAATCAAAAATGAAAATTACGAATGCACATGGTACATATCTACAAATATGGGTTTATAACAGATTTTTAAAATAGTATACCAGGAACTTAGAAATAATAGTATACCAGGAACTCTTAGAAAGAATATCCTAAAATGTCCTAAAATTATACCTTTTTAAAAATATATGCATTAAAAATTTTCTACCAAATAATATACCAGCAAAGCAGGACTCATTCACATTTCCAAATATTCAAGTTCAGTACTATGCTAATTTTACTTAAATTTCCCAGAGAATGAAAAGCTGATATCCTGTCTCTTATACACATCTAGATGTGTATAAGAGACAGCCGCTGTCCATACATGCACATGTCCACCAAATGCCTGAATTTTTATTACGAAGATTAAGCCTGACTGTCTCACATGAAAAAGGTGTCAAAATCACATGAGAAAGAATGGAGGGATGGAAAAACAGAGAGTGAAGGNAAAATATAAAGGCAGGGACTGACAGAAAAAAAATCTACTTATATTAAGAAAAATTAGTGTTATCTAAATGACTATAATTTGTCCTATCCTCTCTGTNCCATCTCCCACTAAAACATTCGTGAGTCTATTGAACCACATGTGTGGAAATAGGATATTAAATGTAAAGGTGTTTTAAAAGACTATCTGCTGATGCACTAGGTCTTAGATCTGTCTCTTATACACATCTAGATGTGTATAAGAGACAGGTCCTATCCTCTCTGTTCCATCTCCCACTAAAACATTCGTGAGTCTATTGAACCACATGTGTGGAAATAGGATATTAAATGTAAAGGTGTTTTAAAAGACTATCTGCTGATGCACTAGGTCTTAGATAATATAGATGCCTTTACATCTGTTTTTCTCTGGGGCAGGGCAGGGAATTGTCAGAAAAGCAGCATAGAAAGAGAAATCAGAAATCAGGACATTGTTGTCAAGTGAAAAGGTATGATAAGGATGTATGATGAGATACCCCTAGATACCCAACTGATGCAACAGTTAAGTAAGTGAGGCTTCATTTCACTCTGGCATTGCTCTGGTGAACAGTAGCATCACCAGACAAGGTGGAACCGTGACTTAAATTTATTCTCTTCATGCAGTTCCTTGTACATAAATCATAGAAAGTCTTTCTCATGTCATTTCATATTTCTCAGTGTTTTCCNTGGGCCCCTCTGCTAATTCTTGGAATCTCTCCATCCAGAGTCAGAGGCATAATCTGATTTGGCGAGTCAATACCAAGGCAACTGCCTGTGTATTTTCTTTCCACAGGATCACGGGATGCCAGCACATAGCTTAAGATGGTGATGGGGGGTGGGGTGGGGAAAGAGGTCCTGTTTCTTGAAGGGCTGATTACACAAGACAAAGTCAATTAACGTCTGATTCCTCACAGGTTTCTGCAAGCAAATTGTTCCAATTACCCCAAACCAGTGAGCAAATTGTGAAGTAATTAAGAGGAGTAGTCATGATTCTACCAACCTGGCCCGGCCATCATGCAGTCAGAAATTATGTGGACAGACTAAAAAGCAAGCTGAAATGTGTGAATCGTGCTACCAGCATAGTCCACCATCTAATAACAACATATATATTAGCACGGAATTCTTCTATGTTTTCTTTAATTCAAGCACACGGATTTCCAATGTAATATGCTTATCTNCAACCTTATAGATTTAAAAGCATTGCCTTCTTTTAAATAGAAAATAAGCACATTATCTCTGCTGAGTTCAGTAAGTCTATATGCAGCCAAAGCCAGAACATTTTATAACACTATGGAATAAAAGACCCCACCATTGGCGTTTATAGTCCATAACAAGCAGTGTGCAAGCANAGTCCACATTAGTGATGGAGACAGCATACTTTAATGGGCCTGTTAAACTTTGTTTTCACAGGCTATTTCGTCATTTCAAAACAAAGCCTAAACAAACTACACATGTATTTACCCTGTTTGTCACCAACAATTAAAATTTGATCTCATTTGTGAAGCTATGAAGGGTTGAATCTTGAATATTTCTTTATTGTGTTCATTGAAGGAGTTACCAAGAACTAAAATGAAGAGGAGGAGAAGGTAGGATGTGACAATACTCTCTCTTAAAGTGGGCAAATTTCTTAATACCATAGTCTACAGATAGGAGAAAAATCAGCCTTTTGCAGGCTGATGCTGTTTGGAAAAATCATTTCCATAGCTCCTACAAGAGATTTCATCATGGCTAAGGGAGTAGAAGGCATCATAACCTGTTTCTTTGAAGAGTAAATCAAATGAGAGGCCTTTTCAAAGCAATACAATGGGTTAGACTTGAAATAAATAGATTCACTTTAAAGACTTGATGTGTGATGGAATTAATCTCATTCTAAGGGTCTCAGGGGAGCCATGGATGGCTTGTCTCATGCTAATATATAATAATGTTTCGGTTGGTTATTTTGTATTACCATTTCTGATTTGGCATTTAATTTGTACTCTATCTTCTATATATAAAAGGATTCACATTTAATTTAATGTATGTTGACTAAAAAAGAATTAGTGCTTATCAAATGTCTACTGTTGGCAAAATACTCTAACAGGTGATTTCATACTTTGACCTAAAATAAACCTATATGGTAAGGAGTACTATTTGTATGGCATATGGTAGAAAAATGAGCTTGAGAGTGTCCAAATAACTCACCCAAAGTCATAATACAAGTACCAAAATTTTTTAACCACTTTTTAAAATTGAAAATAGATTTTTTCCATATAATATGTCCTGATTACAGTTTCCCCTCCTTCACTCCTCCCAGACCCTCCATATCTTCCCTCCAATACAAANCCTCACATTTTCTGTCCCTTCTGAAAGCACTCTCCTTTTGATAGCACTGTTTTCCAACACTGTTCTGTAGTGTAGTATTAATGCCTANAGAATGCTTTAAAGAACTTATTTGTTTAATATATATTTACCTACTGAGCTGCTGTAGAGATGGCTCAGGGGTTAAGAGCACTTGCTGCTCTTGCAGACAACCTCAATTTGGTTCCCAGCGCTCACATCAGTCAGCTCACAACTGCCTATAACTCCAGTTCCAGGGGATTCAACTCCCTCTTCTCCCTTCTGCACTCACATGGTGCACACACATACACTCAGGCACACACAAAGGCACACACACACACAGACACAGACACACACACACAATAAAATTTACAAATACCTTTAATCATTTATTGGACACTAGGTACTGTTCCAGATGTTGGAAATAGAACAATGAAATAAAAACATAGAAGAAACAGGTAATAATTATTATAAAGATTAAGCAGGGGGCTAAAAGATACCCATGTGAGCAAAATAGAGAATGAAAAAGAGCAAGAGAAATGGATAGAGAGAGTTGAACTTCAACATATGAGGGGNGNGGTAGGATTCCTTGGACAGCAATATGGCTGTAGATACAGAGGAAGTCCAGGAAATGGGGGCATCAAGAAATACAAACCTCTAGACAGATACACAATGGCATAGGACCAAGCCAAAAGTGGGATACACATGGACGATAAGTATCAGAGGCCAATATGCAGGAATGAGAAGAGGCATATAGAATTTTTTTAAAAGCTTTTTAAAATGTTTTACCTTTTAAAATTTATTCTTCTCTCATATGTNACATCCTGGCTGGTTTCCCTTCCTCCTCCCCTCCCAGTCCCTTCACCCCACCCTCTCACCCCCAGGTCCACCTCTCCTTTCCCTTCAGAAAAGTGCAGACCTCCAAGGTTTTGTAATGGAAATTTATGTAATAGAACTTGACCTTCATGGAAATGACTTTATATAAAATAACAATTATCTATTTATGAGTTGGTATTCTTTTGAAATTTACTTCCACGTACTCATTCATTCAAGTAATGTTAATGGGAACCCTCCTATGAGCTAGCAATTCTGTGACATGGGAAACATTTTTTAGTATGATAGTCAAAGTCTCATGCTTTCATGTTAATTACCAATGGGNATGTTATGGATTATGTTATTATCCATGCTGGAAATTTATGATAAAATGAATAGAAAGTCCTTTGCATCTACAATTGCCTTTAGTGATTAAATCATGACACACAAGTTGAATATAAAGAGGAAAATAAGAAGTTACATTTAGTGGTATGATCTGTTTAGAAGTATGTCTCCATGATAATTTATTATCTCTATGGTTATAATAATTATTTAAGTCATAACACTAAACTCACAAATAGCTTTACTTTTATATTTTAATGCTGGTAACTTTTTTCATTAAAATCTTTTCCATTGGTTTCACTTTTTTTATAATAGAAAGATGCATAAATAATAAAGAAGCTAAAAGAAAATTCCTTTAAGCAGAGCTTAAAGGTGGATTCCACTGCTTCTGTAAACCTTTATGTTTGTCCTAGACACCCAATCATCATGTTTAACATGCACAGTGACATGATAGCAGGACTAGCAGGATAACCTTACTCATCCTAAGTAGCAAAAAAGAGAGTAGGATTTAATGAATCTTTCGCTGATACTGACTAGAGTTGTAGATNAAAGTCCATCCTCGTCTAATTGCCGTTCTGCTTCCTACAGGGTATGGACAGANCAGGCTCAGTGTGTGTCTGACAGAGAGCCAAGCAACAGAGGTACCTGCCTGATATTGTCATTACTGCCATGCTGATCTTGCTGTCACTGGTTCTGAGCAGAGTATCACATTTCCCTTTACTTTTTCTGAAGCACTTTGGCAAGCTGAATCCATTTCCCCTTAATGCTTCAGCTATATCAGTAGTCCTTCTGATTGGCTTCTCTGGGATGCTTGGTCATACAGTAGGTGGAGGAAATCAGCCTATTTATGAGAAGGACGGAAAGCCATCCAGATTCTAATGGCCCTATGATTCATCCCCTGGTGGCTCAGAGGCCTTTCTGAACAACAGCGATTGCCATCTGGTTTCTTTGGGGATGATAAATTCAGCAATAAATATGGTTCTTGNTACTCTGTCCCTCTAAATCCAAGTCACAAATACTGTGAGTCACAAGTTCCCACCCAACAACACAACAGCTACAGAGCTCAAACGATCCTTTGACATCGCCTGTACCACCCAACTACTAGTTTTGTCTAGGCTACATTTCTTTTGGATTCACTACAGCCTTTTTTTTTTCTTAACACACATGCACACACACACACACACACTTTTTTTAAAAGGCAGGGGCATGCAGCCAAATGAACTGCGTTAAGCAGTGGGTTCCATTTTAGGTGTTGACAGTGTATAATAAATCCAGACCTACCTAACATTTACAGGAACATTATAAAATGAGTGAAATGGCATGAGCTGGTTGCCAGGCCAACCAGACAAACACAATAAACAGGCAACAGTGACAGGGATAAGTTACACCATCTCTCCGGTCTAAAATATATCACTTTACATTAGTCTTTGACCACTTTGAAAGCTTTTTGTTTTATATTTTTTCAAAACTTTCTTTACAGCACAGATTAGCATTAAATCTTTTCAGATGGGGAAGTCTTTTTCTTTTTTGGTTTTTATCTCCCCAAACTTGCACAGCTCCAAAAACTGAACATTTATTTTTATTTTAGCCCTAATTAAAAAATAAATTCAAGTCTCAGGAACAATGTTAAGGCTCAAATCCTGAAGGTTCCCTTCTGNCAGATTAAAAAGAAAAAAATCCCTAGACTAGAAAGAAAATAAACAATAGCAGTAGTCAGTGTACTTANTTGGTTTAAATGTTCTGTTAAAATGATAGCATTGCTGCCTGCTGCTTAACTCTTTGTAAGCTAGGCTACACTCTGAAGTTACCTTTGTCCTAATGCAGCATGCATTTTGTTACAAGCAAAAGAGGATATTGCCTCTTAGAAATTATTTACTTCAAATTTTTGGGCAGAAAAAACTACACAAAAATAGGCAGGATGAGTTAGGCTTTTTCCATAATTAAAAATAATATTTTTCTGCTATTTATGCTAAATTGAAGTGTTTATTTTCACTGATTTACTCATACTCCTGTAACTGAAAGAGGCACAGCCCCTTCTATTTCTTTCACTGTAAGTTGCAAGCAGCTAAGTAGAAGAATTGGGAGCCGTCTGTATAAAACTAAATAAAACTATACCTGTAAGACGTGCTGAATACTTTAACACTCAGTTTTACCAAACGCAGTTTGTTTAGACCACTGGAAACATTACCAGGTTTTCAACTACCCCTCCCCAAAACACACTTGTTAATAGAGTGATCAGCGTATCACACTTTGCCCAAGACATTCTGAATTTCTAGAACAAAAACTAGATGTCTTGGAGAATGCCTTTAGGCCTGGGTTAGAAGGGACAGTGGGCTATCTGCTTATACAGGCTATTTATATAATTTGGATTTTCCAAGCACTTAATACAAATACATGTATAAATTGTGGGACAAAAAATTGTCCTTACCTGAAAATATTATCATGAGTATAGTGTCGTTGAGAATAGCTCATTTAATCAACGCATCCCATGNACTTCAAATCTGNTTGCATGTGCCTGAGTGGATGGTGTCATACTAGACACAGGGTGTGATTAGCTCATGCATCATATTCAATATTTTTAAATTCTTCCTTTATCACTAAAAACATTACTAGGTGGGGAGACCCTAGGCTGGTTTCTCTCTCACTGATGCGCTCTCTGTCTGCTTTCACACCTGGTGTTTTTGCTNTAAGAAAATTAATAGGATATTAAGACTACTGGGAGTGGGCAGAGGATGAGGAAAGTTCCTGCAGAACCAGTTAAAATGCATCAACATTCCCAGCTCCTCCTGAGAACGGAACCATATTGGGTTTTTTGTTTGTTTGTTTTTGACCATATCGAAATTGACATTTCTGTGAAATTGCAGAGGATTTTTTTGCATTGACCCTAGCAAAGACATCATCTTCTATGTGCTGAACTTCATGGGAATAATTCAAGGCCCTCCTTGATAACTTTTCATTTCTAAGTCCACATTTTTGATATTTTGCTTGTCCACACAGAGATTGATATTCTAATAAATTATAGTTGGAGAAAAATTTTAATTTTCCAATTAAAACATTTCTGGTAGGAAAGAAATACACATAGGTTTGTTATGTTAACAGCAACAATCCCTCACTGTTTTGTGCATACCCTTGGCCACATGGTTTCATTACACTATTATCTATGTACATGCAGTTTGTCATCTGTCTCCTACTCCTTTACATCATTGATGTGGTTTGGTTAATAGAAGGATGTAAAAATGAGTGTGTTAATTCCAAGCTCTTCTCTGTCTTTCACAAAAACATGCCTATCGAGCCTTCCNGAGAGTATAGAAACAGACAACCAATTATTGTTTTGATCCTAGCTTACATTGTCTTGCTTGGTCCTTGAGTTGCCTACCCAAGATGAAAGAAACAGCCCTCTGAACCTCCCTGGATCAACAGCCACTCCTAGGCTCAAATCTTCAAAAATTCTTATTGTCATAAGCCAGAAATCTTTGACATGGATTGTTATGTAGTATATGATGGCAAGACATTACCTGCTGAAAATTTTTAAAAAAAGGACTTCCATGACTCACTAGGCTTTGTAAACAGTTAAATTGTACTCTGGTGCCCATGGCTACTACCTGTCATTGCCCCGACCCCTGTCAAATGGTCAATTTACTGAAATCTGTATGCTGGGTCACACTGATCTCAAGCTTCTTCCCAGCTGCTTGGTCATACTCTCTGAGGTCCCAGCAGCTCTCGCTGGACTCAGACTTGGTCACCATTGTCCCCAAATAAATAATAAATATGTTTACTGATCATAATGCAATATTCCAAGGCAGTGCTTATCCTTTTGACTTAAAGAAAGCAAGGAGCCCACTAGAGGAGGCTTACGAGACACACACACACATACACACACACACACACACACACACACACACACACACCACATGAATTTTAATATATATGTATATATTAATGTATATGTATATGAATTGTAGCTAACTACTGCAACTAGAGAATGTGAGCCAGCTGATTGGGCAATATATTACTTCTTGAATTCCATCTGTTCGGGTTAGTTTTTTTGGTTTTGTTTCTTTTTTTTTAATATAAATTTGATATAAACCAGGGTAATCTGCAAAGAGGGAACCTCAATTGAGGAACTCAATTGGTCTTTGAGCATGTATGTCTATGCATCATTTTCTTAATGGATAATTGATGCAGGAGCGCTAAGCTCACCCTCAACAGTGCCAGCCTGAGCTGTATAAGAGAGGGACTGAGTGAGCCAGGGGAACAAGTCAGGAAGCAGTGTTTCTCTCTGGCTCTGTTTCAGCTCCTGCCTCTAGGTTCCTGAATTGAGATGCTGCTCTGACGACCTTCAGTGATGGGCTATGACCTGTAAGGAGAAAGGAAAACTACAACACCCAAGCTACTTCAAATTAGCATTTTAGGACAGCAACAAAATGCAAGTTAGGATGCCATTCACCCTNTGCATAGCTCGTACTGAAACATTCATATATTTTGTCAAATCTAATTTCTAATACCTAATGGCTAACTGGAGATTCTTTCTTGACTCTATCTGTAGAATTCAGCAAGTAATATAAACATTTAAGCTTAAATTTCTTGTTCTGTAATAATATCAGAATTAAGGGACATAATAGATATTTNTTAATGGATAAAATATTAATAAAAGAAAGAAATGATTTGATGTCCTTTGAAATAATATATACTTTATTTATATTTTAAAGCAAGCATCATGATAAATATAATACAAAATACATCAATAATATTTGAAATAAAATTATTGGAAGAAAAACAAATGAAAACATNCTTCCTACTTCAGCTACGGTATGACTCTGATTTGAGTGACCCTTGACATTCTCCAAAATATGGATTCTCCTTATACTACCAGAGGTGGGACACTCAGGTGCTCTCTAATTATCGTGACTTCAGTGTACTGAATCCAATAACCATTTCCACTTCTGATTTCATAGTACCAAACAAACAAGAAAACTACAACAAAACCTTTAGGTAAAACAGACAAGCCACTGACCAGTCATTACTACTTCTATTCTTGACATCTACACTCCCCAAATAACCATTATTATTAAAACTGAAAAAGGTAAGGTAAGAAGAGAATCCTACTGGATTGAAGGCCTGGAATATAGGTAACTTTATTTCTTCACCCTCATGTTGAAAGTTCACTTAAATGGTGAATAATTTGTACAAATGTCTAAACTGTTTTAACTTCAGAAGCTGTTAAATAACCAGACTTTGAGATGTTGTTCACAGTTGACTANAACTNCTTCAGTGGGTGAACTCACTGTCCTGTGTTACTTGAGTTCATCTTTCCTCATTATTTCTCTCTTCCTCCCCAGTCTTTGCTAGCCATGCTGTTTNCATGTCTCCAAAGGAAGGGTGGGGTACCTCCTCTGACTCCTGCTGTCTTGCCATTTTTAGCAGCCTACAACCTTTCCTGGCTACTACCATTTACAGACTTTAGCTTCTCCGTGGCTTTGCCAAATAGCAAGCGCCTGGCTCATGAACTCTGAGGTAGACTCCTATGAAATGGAAACATGGCCACTCCACCATAGGAAAGCAAAGACAGGACCTGAAATGTCAACGTGTGAAAAGTCAAGGTTAATGGAGTGCAAGATTTTTACAAGAGTACTGCCACCCTGCAATGTCTAATTAAACCAAGTGAGGTCCAGATGGCAGGCACCTTAAAAGATGCCAATTATAGATTCAAATGTTTTTGTCTGGCCCATTTTCCTAGAAAGATTAATCCCTAATGACNACTTGCTTTAGACAGCAGACATCATTTTATTCCATCAGAGATCTAAGTAATGTCTTGTGAATATATGAATATATATGTATGTATATATATATACATTATATATACAATACTATATATATATATTATGATTCAATGAGAGATTCTGTCTCAAAAGAATAAGATGTGACATCAGCCTCTGACCTCTGGCATATGTGTCACAGGTGAGCACACACACACACACACACACAGATATTTATTATTATTGAAACACAGCCTTTTGATATGTTAAAAAGATTTCTCTATCATAAGATACTTCAAGCCTTTCATTCCTCTGTGCCATATATACATATATATACATACATATATATATATGTGTGTGTGTGTGTGTGCATATATATGTATATATATATATATATGCAACAATTGTCGCTCATTTAATAATTCACATGTGCAGACACCTTCTAACTTCAAGGTTTTGATGATTAACTTGGGGAGGAACTGAGTGGATCTCTGGTAAACAATAAAAAATATGATACTTATAATTGAATTTAAGCAATTAAATTAAGGGATACTTTTTGGATGTTGAAACTAAAACTACATGTTCTACCATCCTAAAAGAAGCAAACAAACCCCAGGCAGAGTCAACATCAGAAAAGATAAGTTGGAAAATTCAGCCAGGCTAAATGAAGGGGGAATTTTTCAACCTACTGGGAACATGTTTGGATGGGGTGGATTAGCATGCTTTCATTCTGGGATACAAAAGGCAATTCAATCTACTGAGTCTGAGAGTTGGAAAACATTTACCAGCTTNGTAATTTGCCCTCCCATCATGCCCAGAATGATTTCAGACCTGTGAGTAAACTCTGTGGTATTGAGGGGCTGGGAAGACAACTCAGCCTGTAAAATGCATTCTTCTCAAGCGTGAGGAACTGAGTTCAGGTCCCCAGAAGCCACATAAAAACCTACATGTGGTGGAGTGTTGCCTCAAAACTAGAGAGGTGGAGACAGGCAGAGCTTGTTGTCTAGCTTGCTGCTCAGCAGGCTAGACATTAGGTGAGCTCCTGATTCAATGAGAAACCCCATCTCAAGAGAATAAGATGTGACATCAGTCTCTGGCCTCTGGTATGTGTGTCACAGGTGAGCACAAACACACGCACTCACACTTCAGTGTTGAAACACNACCTTAAGATAAGAAGATTTCTCTGACATGGGATGCTTTTATTTTACTGTGCTGTGAATCTCTAGTGAGGAAATAAAGTATTGTTTACATCACTGACCTGCCACAAGCACACGTATGCATAAGAAGATTCTAAGTGTTTCATTTTATTGTTGTGTTTNTTTTTCTGTCTTCTCCTCCTCCAATAGGGTTATATGGAGCAGCCAAGGCTGTAGATTCTAGCTGTGTAGCTGAGGGTGACCTTGAACTTCTGATCCTCCTGCTTTCACCTTGCATGTGCTAAGATGACAGGTATGGGGCCACTACACCCAATTTACTCAATGCCAGCAATTAAACCCAGGACTTCCTGCGTGCTAGGCAAGGACTCTACCACCTATAGCCCCATCCTTAGTCCAAGAGCTTTCAAATCTTATATTTTAGAAATGTTTATATCAAAGTTATAAATGTAGATTGACTGCAAAACTAAATAATTAAGATTTATGGGAGAAGGAAAAAGCACATGCACACATACGCACACAAACACACACACTGATGTCTAGAGGTATTGCTCTGACAGAATGAGAAGGTTGGGTCAGGATTTGCTTTGTTTCTCACAGTAATTCTTATGCAAGATGCTTAGTGAATGCAGAGGGTAATAATAAAAAGACCCACCCGAAGTCCTTCATGAGGAAACTCGACTTGTGTACAGAGCTTTGTACCTGTCCAGAGATCAAAGGTAATTCTTAGGTTTTGAGATTGGAAAAGAAGAATATTGATAAAATTAGGGCCAATGAACAGCAGAACAATTCATTTCCTCATTTGTGAAATTTGAAACCATGAACANTTTTTAGAGTTTGAGCATGAGAAAATAAACTTATGAGACCNTTCTTCCTCTGTAGCTATGTCCATGAGATGCATGATCTAGCAAACGATAATTCTCACACATAAGATCTGTTCCAATAGGAAGAAATTCAAGGCCTTTATTCGAGCGAGAGATGCAGAAAGCTAGATCGGACAGGAAGAAAGTAGCTTTGAACATGACAATTGAGGGCAAATTAAATGATGTGATGGAGACTTGTTTGCATGGGCTTTGTAGATGCCTTCTCTGATACAGGTACAGAGGTATGTGTGTGTGTGCGTGTGTGTATGTATGTGTCTCTCTGTGTTTGTACATGTGTCTCTATGTGTGTAGGTGTGTGTTTGAATNTATGTGCATATGCTCGTATATGTCTGTGTATGTGTCTTTGTATGTATATATATGTATGTTTGTATGTGTGTTTATGTGTACGTCTTTATGTGTCTGTCTCTATATCTAGCTATCATTGTGAGGGTATGTATGTGTCTCTTTATGTCTGTGTAATTCTCTCTTTCTCTCTGTGTGTATATATAGATGTGTATGCTTACTAAGAGTATTTATTTTGTATATATATATATATATATATATGTGTGTGTGTGTGTGTGTGTGTGTGTACAACTCTCTGCTCTGTCTCTCACTCTGTATTTCTGTCTCTTTCTCTGTTTGTCTGTCGTGTGTGCATGTATGTGTGTGAACACACAAGTGTGCTTGCTGACGAGCAAAAAGAAATTTGAAAAATTTGAAGGCAATTTTCACTAATATTACTGAGCCATAAAAGCCCAGAGGATATGTCACACTGACAATTCCAATTAATCATCAAACAATTTTCATACAGGTAGCACTTTCAAATTTGTTAATCCATACCTAAATATCTAGCTTTATTCATAGACTGNTCTTGCTATGTTGCCCAGGCTTCCTGAACTAGAAAATCCCATCCTTTGCTTTTTAAGTGCTGGAATTACAATCATGCACCACCATGCCTGACCATTTACCCACTTGAAACATTCAATTCTATGAACCCTCACAGTCCTTTAAGGGTAAACGCCATTTNTGTCCCCAGCTCCAAGCAAACAATAACTAGGTTTTTCTCTATTTTTTTGGNCAGGTGCCATTTATACACATCATACATCTTTGTANGGTTGATTTATTTTTGGTCTACACATAAACATTTTCTTAGTTGTTATAGAGTATAATGAACAAAATGTTTTGAAAAATCATCAGAAACAATGATTAGGAAAAAAAAGCTATTCAAGCAATATGACTTCTATAGCATGGGATAAGTTCATTGTGATAAATGTGATGTCATTGTTTTCTACATAAGAACATTCATAATGAATTCATAAACATTGGATTTCTGTTTTGAGAAAAATATCTTGTTTGTCTACCCAAGAAAAATTAACACAAGAGTGCTTAACCAGTTTTTACCAATAGGTAATTACCAATACTTGAGAACGTAATACTTTTAATCTGATNTAAGCATCACACGGCATATACATACAGAAACAACACAGTATTCCACTAACACATATAAGTACTGTGATTTTCTGTGATTAGTTTAAAGATAAATTTAGGAAAANCATAAATGGCAAAGTCCCTTGCTAGCAACCTTTCTTGAGATAATAAATGCTCTNGTTGATTGCATACATGTGGTTGATGGTCTATTGTAGGACTTCTNCAGAACCCTAACAACAATGTGAGCAGGGGCTGTCCCTAATGCTTTATCTGGTTCTTGGGACACTATTCCTCATACTGGATTATCTTGCCCAGACTTAATACAAAGGGAGATGCTTAGTCTTATTGCAAACTTTGATATGCCATGTTTTGTTGATATTCCTGGGAGGCCTGGCCCTTTCTGAACAGAAAAAAGGAGGANTGGATTGGCAGGGGCAGTGCAGAGGAGAGGTGGGTTCAGGGAATGGGAGGAGAGGAGGGAGGGGAAACTGGTCAGAATGTAAAAGAAATAAACAAATTTAATTAAAAAA